>JAZGTK010005672.1:0-21992 GCA_036877625.1 Ambastaia sidthimunki
ATATATGTATAATATAGTATTTGTATGATAGTATTTTAAGTGTTTTAATTACATTATAGTGTATATTACTGTTTTTCCAGTCCTCTAATTTGATTGGCCAGCTGGCGTTCCACATTTTTATATTTGCAAAATGATATGTTGTTATTCTTTTTAAATATGCAGTATTTGGGGACATTTGAAAAGATGCAAAAATCAAAAGTACTAGTATTGCAATTATTCACACGGTCAACAGAGACAAATAATTTATATATACATAATTTCTTATAATTTAGTTTGGATTTATGTTAGATAAATTCTAAATATTATATCAATGTTCTTATCCATCGATATATATTTTGTTGTACATGTAATTAATGATCTCATTGCCTTTATTATTTATTTCAGCATGGCTGTTCCAGTTGATTTCCTTCATATAGTGATGTTTAAAGTTTCAACGCAGTGCCGCTCTTCCCTCTTTAATGAGGACAATTTGGTGAAGTGGATATCCTGGAGGTATAGCATACCAAATAACTTGAGTTTTTGTAGTTTGCTGAAATCTGAATGCCGTATTGTGTTTCAAAAAGAATATGCCGTTATTTGATAATTGTTTGATTCATGGAGCAGAGCCACAAGAGTTAAATATTTTAATACCAGAGTTTGCAGATATGCAGAAAGGAGAACTTAGCTCGAGTGGATTTTCTAAAGACAATGGTGGGTTTTTGTGTTGTAATGAGGGCATTTTCTAATAGAAAATGTATGGTTTTTGGCTACAAGTTAGGCCGACACTTTAGAAGTTTGAACGTATGTTTTTATAGGTTTTAAATATGTATACGAAATGTAAACTTCTCGTAAATCATCAATGCGTTAAAAAATAAGTGAGTGAATGTGTGTGCGGGTGCAATGTGAGGTTTTCCACTCAGTACACCTACCTACGGGTGAGCTGTTTATCGTGAAACACCCCGGGCGGATGAAAGCGATGTAATAATGATTTTTTTTCTCTCCTAATCGGGCCTTGTCAGCGAGGCGTCTTATCGTGGAGAGGAAAATGACACCGATACTATCGAAGAGCCCAGAGTCCGAGTTTGTGTCGTTCCCCCCCAATCACGCCGGACCCAGCCTCTCCGTATCTAGCGCCGCCACAAACGGCAAGCGACGCTTTTTTCATCTGGACTTCAAAAACGGTCCCCGTCATTAAAATTGCACCCGCGTTCGGCTGCAGGGATCAGCCGCTCCGGAGCGAAAATGGGATGTGGGAGAAGAGACTCGCTAAATGTGCTAATTCTGTCCTCACATGTTTACGGCTTAATTTTAATCGGTTTGAGCAAGGGGGGTGGGGGGGGGCGATTGGAAGACAGGAATTGGGGGTGGGGGGGTTGACAAAAGCCACACATTGCAATAAATCGCCATTATCTTTGACACTGAAGGACTCAGCTGTTCCGAGGATTTGGGGGTCCATAGGCAACAGTATTATTTGGAAACACACAAAAGTGTTTACGCTTGAACTGTGGTAGTCGGAGGTGCACTCGCTGATTTGGGTTCGCCCAAACAAAGGGCCGAACTTGCACAAAGCCGGCACACAAACTCTTAATGCAAGAGCTGAACCAACAAACTTGAGCAGCCCTGTGTGTGTGATCGCATCTGACTGTCTTCAGGATTGCAGATAGAGAGTGCAGGTGTTAACTTGTTGATATATTCCAATCGGTATTGCGATATTTGCTCATGTTAAGTGGAATCATTGACTTGCGCAATCCCCAAATGCAGTTGGAGAGCTTTTTCCTTTGGGGTGATGTAGGAGCAGATCCATTTTTCTAGATAAACTATCGAGTGGCAGAATGAGAGAGTAACCTTCCCATCTTTTGAATAAGCCTCTCCAGCAACACTTGCCACCACCTAGATACGTCAAAATCTCCTGTATCGTCAGGATAGAATTTGAACTAATGTCAGTCCTAAGGTCTAAAGAGGGGCAGGATCTAGTCAGCAAAGATGAATCCATATGATTGAAACACTGATTATGCATAATGGTTAACTGCTTCTGTTATTATAGTTGAGGTAGGTTTGTTCCAGGCCAACTAAATTGAATTTATGGTAGCAGTTTACATTATAGTGCTCATGGTATATACATATATTAAAGGTTAATTTCTATATTAATAATATGCTGTGTCACATTTAAGTACATTAAATATAATTAGTAAATACACAGCAATGTGGATATTTTAAAATAAATAATAATAAACTGTTTTATTTTTTTTTCAAGGTATGTTTGACATTACAGAGGCAAAATATTTTTAACTTTGCTGTTCGAGAAAGTCATTTCTCTAGAGAGAGACAAAATTATATTTTAATTTGAGATGTTACGTGTCTATTTATATCCCTCGCGCTGACAGACGCACACAAACAAACACTCTTTCATTGACCTTTGGTTGACAGAGAGAGAGAGCTAAAGAGGCCACTTGAGCTGGATGGCGTTAAATAAAACTGTTTTGGAAGGAAATGGAAGACAAAAGCGAATACCCAGGACCCCCATGGGCGCTTCCTCATCGGCCGCTTTAAAGAGCTCCAACATCTAAAGCGCAGCGATATCAAAAAGCAGAGAGAAAAAGTGAAATGAAGTTAAAGGAAAAGTGGAGGGGGGAAGAGAGAGACGGTACCTTGTCACTGCGGAATGAGGATCATAAACGATAATTGTGTGACGGGAATGACACACTGATGACAGGAGATTGATGGCAGTTGAAAAGCAAGTGTAATTCACTAAGGAGTCACAGAGAGTTGGGTGGCTGAGATTAAGAGAGGAAACTAGTCAGACTGAGCTCTGGAAACCCAGGCGGCGTGGTTACGGAAGGGCAGCGTTTTAGGCTTTGCTTGTGGTTCCAGTTTCGTTTGTTTCATTCGCTTTTGTTTCTTTTCTCTCAGTGAATCTAAACGAAAACAGCCCCTTTCAGTGCTGTAGTATTGCCATGACAAGCACATGTTTGTTGTTTTTGTGCATGATATTTCTTGTAACCCTTATGAATTTTTTTGACTGTGCTGAAATATTTGTATTAATTGGAGTTCCTGATTTAGTTACTAAGCTAAATGTTTGTTCAGATGTGAGAATAGGGTTTAGAGAAAAGATGGAGAATCTGTCAAAGCTAAAAAGTCACATCAGATAATTATTTTTTTTTTGTTAGAAATACGCACCTTTAATTTTTAATTGACCAATTAAGGTTTTTGAGTGTTTACAGATTTAAGAGTTAAAATGTGGTTTTAGTTTATGTGGAATTTGTTTTCTTGTAAAGAAATTAGAATAGAAATAGTTCCACACCTTGTGAAGCTTGTATAAGTTTTTTAAAATTATTTTTAGAACTCAGCTGCAGTCACTGAACACCGTTTAATCTGTAAACAGTCTTACTTTGCATTGTCATTTCAAAAGCTGTATAATTTAGGCAACAGTAACGATAATATTTAGCTTCATCATCATAAGTTTAAACAGCTGCTGCACCGGCTTTGTTATGGATAGTTAACCCAGCACAGATAATCTTATTTGTTTTCAGATTAATAATGGCCGCAGTGTAAGATGGTTAGTGCATCTCAATGCTGACCTCCCCTAGATTTGCGATACGGGAGGAAAAAAGGCCATCATTAGTGATGTCCGTCTGTCCTCTCCGCGGCTGCTTGTGTCGCACCGTCCCTCAAAGTGGCTTCCTCTTTGGCGGGCCGCGCCCTGGGCTGGTGCGGCCGCGGGCTCAGGACGCCCACTGAACATAAAACGCATCGCCCGATCTGTCAGCTGGGGGCTCCATCTGTCAGTCAGTGGGTCGGCTTCACTTTTGTCTGGGGAGGGTGGGCAGGGAGCCGGGCAAATGGAGCAGGGCGGCGAGGGGGTGTTGCACACCCCATTTTGCGTTCTGCAGGAAACCCTGCCATCGTCCTGACATGTTTAATATTAGTTTGTGAAACTGTTATTGAAACAGACTCTTTTAAGCAGCTGCATTGATGTCACTTCCATGTTGCTTCATTCGTTTACACGTAACACAAATAGCTATTGATAACACTTCTCTAAAATGCATAAAAAATCATGAGTTTTTTGTATCTTATTACAATTGTTATTAATAAATAGGCAACTATTTTGCAATTGGAGCGATGTGATGTACACTGTATCTGGTAGTTTCATTATAAGTTATAAATTAAACATCACATCTTTTTCTCTAAAACACACTGATCTTTATTGCACCCCATAAATCAGATTTTTAGCATGCTTATGGTGTAACCTTGCTGTCTTTGTCAGTTTGACTGTTATGTAAATGAATGTGCCTCTTGGTAAAGGTGATTATAGGCAGGAGAGATGAGAGTGCAGTCTACACTTTGGCAGATAGGCTGCGCCCTTGAACCACCGTAAAAAGGAAGGGCTCCGCGTTCTCTCCCTCACCTCCACTTCGTCTCCACGCTGGGGGACGACAGGCCTCCGCCACGCGCTCTCTCCACTGAAAGTTCCTGAAAAGATACGCTTGCTCACAACTGTAGGAGCTCATTTGAGTTGTATTTATTTAGCACAGTGTTTTTATGTGTGCGTGTGGCTCGGTGTGTGTTGAGGGGAACGAGTGTGTGTTTGTGCAGTGCTGAATCCCTGCTGAGAGTATCAGTACGTTTCAGATCTGTGTGTATGGGCAATACTGAACATCAGCAGGATGATAGATTTCAGCTGTTTTTATTCACTACTTAAAAAGACAGCATTTTTATCATCACCCATGATGTCCATTTTGATTTAAACAAGACGCTGATACTGTTCAGAAAGTTTCACGTTCATTTCAACACCCATATAAACCGTTATAAACTGTGTTCACATTTAACAAAGAAATCTTAATAGCGGATGTAATATTCAAGGTTAATATACCTTGAGTGTTTTCCTGTGAGTAAATGATTGTTAATGTCTTCAGCTTAAGTGGTTTGGTACCTTGACTCCATGTCATAATCGTATTGAAACCGGATCAAGGAAATTTCGTTTTGTAATTATTATTATTATTATTGGGAGGCTTTTAGTCAGATAATTCAAGAATTGCTTTAACCTTTAAAAATTCAAATTGAAACTTTTTAAATACATTTTGTTTTTAATGTGATCTAATAACAGCAGATACATTCTGTATGAATGTTTGAGAGTATCTGAAATTTTTTGACATTTGTACATCATCTTAAGTCAGGATTTTTTTTTGTTACTTTTTATTAAAATTATTTAATAAAAGTCCACCGTGAATAGATTTCTAAGGAGTCTTTATAGAATTTTTAATGATTTCATTTGTTCATTTTGAACTCAATTGTCATAGTAGTGTTTATATTTTGTAATGATTTTTTTGTCAGCCAGGACAATCAGCCAGGTCAATTCAATATTTTTTTTTAATGAGCAAACAACACAATACTGAAAAAGGACATCCACAGAGTCTGCATAGAATTTAGCTTTATGCATAATTCAACTGGTAATTGCATAGAAGTTACATGGCAAAGATGCAGACGTACAGGTATAAAACAAGCAGTTGTTTGTGTCTTTTTTTATAATTAGTATAATTTTATTCAAGCAGCCTGCTTTAACTATTTCCTTTGTGGTATGTGTACACAAAACCTGCAGTTTATTATATGCAATTAGCATGCATAAATTATGACAAGGTATGTTAAATATAAACGCATTTTTTCTTTAGGTTGCGAGGTGTAAGTCCATACAGTGCATTTTGAAGGTTGTGCTCATAGTATAGAGTTCTGTCCAGTGTTCAGCTCACGTGATGTCATCAGCAATCCCATAAGGCTGAGTTGCCATGCATAACCGCATTGACCATGGTGAGGTGATTTCTGAAAAATCTCACACGAAACGCCCAACGCCATCTGCTGCAGCGTGTTCATTTCAATTACACATGAAAAAACGCAATCCCAAGTCTTCAGCCGGCCAGAGATTGCCAGCTTTCTCATGATCGACTCAGATAAAAAAAGTACTCAGAAAATATTTCGAAAGGAAGTCTGGAAGAAGTCAAATTACGGACGGTTCAAGATTGTGTACCTGTGTGTAATATTGTGCAATCATTTTAGGCCTTGTTTTTATGTTTGCTGAATATTACCAGAGTTCTTCGCATTTTAATAATTGACAATAGATCAAATGCTTTCATAGCTTCAGCATCACCCAAATCGTTTTGGCTAAATTCCACCATAAGGTGAGAGGTGAGAGATGAAACGAGAGACGGAGAGAAATTTGTTGTTTGGAACGGTTTTCACATCCTGGGCCACCTGGATTTATTTGGGCCAAACACTGCTCAGTCCGTCTGGGCCCTGCCTGTCCAGGAGGACTGTGTTGAACAGAAGCTACCTCCTCAGAACTAACACCTGAGCCTGACTCTCTCCCTCTCTCCCAGTCTCTCTCTATCTCGCCCGCCCTCCTTTAACTTTCTCACTCCCGATGGAGCTGCCCTGTCCTACTTAACTTCGGCCCATCCTGTCCTTTGATTTGTGCTACTTACCCAGCCAAAGATCATCTGCACACATCACACATTCTGTTTTTCTTCCATCCTCTCATGTTTGTGAAGATATGTTTCACAAACAGATCTAGTTTACGGTCAGACGCCCAGTCCTGTTATATTAGATATTTAATATTCAATTTTAGTTAGGTTGTTATGATAACACTTCTTGCATGGATTAATTAATAGATTCTTGTCCTTGGATTAATTGCTTATGCTTAAAAAACTTTTTGGACAAAAGCTAAGTTGAGATAAATTAAATATTGATTTACCTTTAGCACAGAACAGTCATATTAGTCCAACTTATTATTATTAACTGCCTTGTTCAGATTTGGGTTGTATGTGGCAGGTGCTGTGTTTTATAACATTGTTTGATTAGGAATGTGTCTTAAAGACATCTGCATAAGAAGATACATGAGAAGTGTATTGTAATTTATTTTTATAAGCTATAAAAATATATACTTAGAGTATATATTTTAATATATAAACAGCTGACAGCTGACTGAATATATCTCTTGGCCCTCAGTGTAATGCTCACTGTATATGATCTAAACTGAGACCTATGGAGTCATGAATTGACTTATAGAATAATCTAGTGAAGCCACGTCTTCTTATGGAGTCATATGGAGCTTATGGTTTCCTCCTATGGTGCTATGTGAACTATATAAAAGCATATATGCATTCATTCTGGTTAGATTATAGCTCAATTATTAAAAGGAAAGCAAAGCAATAAACATGTCAGTCTGTGCGACGGTTCGAAAGAACGAGCACACGTGTCATTCATTTGATCCTGTGTGTGAAAACAACCATGTCTTTTTTACGAAGGAGACACAAGAGGGGCTAACTAATTTCTCCATCAAGCTAATACAGCATTAGTGCGGTTTTAAGATGGCTGCTGTGGTAATTAGTGAATTGCTTTGAGTGGTCCAGGCCGGGCTGAGAGAGGGTTCGAGATGAAAACGGGGGGCAGAAAGGCTGTCTGTTTCATACTCTGATGGAGGTTATATTTTCTGTGACAACTGGACCACAGTAATCAAAATGTGTTAATAATCCCTTCAAAGGGATGGCGGGACATCAGTGGGGCCTCGATGAGTTTGAATCCCCTTGTTAGCAGCAGAGCTGGAGGCCCCGCCCACCACAGCCTGAATCTTGCTCAATTACAAACACTGCTACACATGAGAGAATCCTGCTATTGTCAACACACACACATAATTATACACTCACAAACACACACTGATTTACTTTATGTGAACATTGATACAGGCACCTGTATTTGCTCTCATATACTTTAAAGTCTTTATGAAATCAAAATTGAAATTATTGCACAGGAAAAATGTAATAACTTCACCTTTTTCGCCCTCGTTTGATGTCACTGAGGCTGTGTAGATCATTTTAGTACTATTGCCAGATAGCTATTTAGCCACAGTATTTTTTGCTATAGTTATAGGCAGTGCTGTCTTTATGAAATCCTGCCAGTAGTTAATGCAGTAATGTGTTCTTGCTAGTTAACATAACAGTAAAGGTTATGGAAATAATAGCAAACACTTATAGATTTACAATGAAGTTTGACCATTTGGGTGTGTTGGGATGCTCTTTAAGGAAAACTTGACCTACAGACTTTACATCCTGGTCGGAAAGCTTCCTTAAAAGTTGTGAGCCAACAATGTTGCATGATGGGAGCAGTTCTTCAGAATCAACTGAAAAGTAAATTTTTTTCAGGTATGAAATAACCGCTTCTCATAATATAGTCATTTCATAGATAAAATCCAGTCTCGTCCCACATGCTCATTATACATTCTGTTTCACTTGGAAATATGTCACGTTACATAAGTTAAATGGCAGAGGAATGTGCCTACATATCTATAGGCTTTAACACACTTTAACACATTAAGAAGTGCATTTCTGGCTCTGTTTATGTTAGGTTGAGCTGACCCCAGAACAGGCCACTGTGCACCTCATATATGAAGCTTTATGGCAGTTGGTTCTATTTGTTTTTCAGTTATCAGTGCATATGGGTTGTTCTCACCAGCAGAAACCTGTTATTTGCCTTTAGGATTCTTCTTGATAAATCTAGGTCTTAGTGTATTTGCTTTGTCACTCTAGAGTAAAAATGTGTTCTGTAAACACGATTCAGACACATGCAATAGTGTAAGACTGACCCATGGACATAATACTTTAATCTCATCAGACAGAGCCTTTTCCAAACACGGTCAATCCAGCCCCACACCCCTTTGAGAAGCTTGAGAGTCGGATGTGCGGATGGTTTTGTGAGTGCAGGCCCAAACAGAGAATGTTTTAGTCATAGAGATGAACAGTAGCTGGGGTAATAGGCATCACTCCCTAAGCCTTATGAACGCAGATCTCTCACTCCCTTTCTTTCTCTCTCTCCTTCTCTCTCTTTTTCTCTCTCTCTCTGTCAAACTTGCCATTATGCAGCCCATTAGCTGAAAGACTAGGAAGAGACCTAAGGTGGCCCTGAGGGTTGAAAACCGAGTAGAGGCTCCCAGTCACATCACATCCAGCGCGATTCAAACACCTGTCTATCTACTCACACGTTCTGCAAATCAACCCCAACGCACCAGCCCCCTTTGATTGATGAGTGTCTTTGTTGTGCTTGAAGTTGCAAGGTGCTTTTCTAAAGCTAATTAAAACAGCACTGTTTTCTAAAGTCGAACAGCTACTTTTGTAAGTTTAGTTAAGGAGAGTTAGAGGCTGGAGGTGAGCCTGTTAAATATACATGGGTGCAGGTAAAAGGCCACTTCTGATCTGACCTCGGATCAGCACTGCAGTCCTCTCTGGGGACCCGTGTGTCTGCTGCACAGGGTTGGACAGGAGATACTCAATAATGTAAAAGATCTGTTCAATTAAGATCTGTAATGTGTTTTAAAACTCAACATGAAAAGACATTTGCAAACTTCCAGTTAAAAAGTAGAATACAATTTTGGACAAGTAGAAATGTATTGTATTATAAAAAGTGCATGTTCCATACCAGAGTTCAAAATGTCTACAACCACTCCCCTCCTAAACACTGCTGCCACTCATTGGTTAAAATTGTTATATTATAATAACTTGCACTAACTAATTAATGTGCAGTAAGACCAGAAATATGTTTTTAGAAAATACAGTCAATTCTAATTTCATGTTGTCTAGAATTAGCATGTTTGTATGTATTAGCGTGACACAAGTTTTAGAAAGTTCAGGTTATATGTTTGTTTTTATGTCTAGGCCCATACACAGCAGGTTATGCATGTTTGTTTGTTTACCGTGTATCCATGCAGCGTGCCATGCATAGCTAACGTCTCACCCTGTCCCTCTGAAAGCTGGCTTCAAGCATTGGAGGACTCATTGACTTTCTAATGATCACTGGTCAGCCTGCGTGAGCGCCAGGGGTTTAGCCCATCCGCACTACTCAGATATCGACTGAACACTCGGCTCCCTCTTTTCACTCTGGCCTGCCGGCTCTGTGTCAAAATCCATTACCACCGCCTCAACAATGCACGCAGACACGAACAGGGAGAGAGAGACGGATGGAGTTTTTAGTTTTTCTCTATTCTGTCTTCTCCTCTTATCCTCCTCCTTGGCCTTTCTTCTGGATCCACCTCCCCTGCTTTGTCAGAAAGTGAGGGTAACCCCTGGCAGAAGATCATCTAGATACACAGTAGTAGATGACATATCGATTGAGTTCCTGTTTGGGCAGAGCAAAGATCTAGGCCTTTCTCTGTTCCCGGCCCCACACGTTTCTGCTAGAATGGCTTTTGCTGGCTCCCTGACCTCGTCAGGCACTAATGTTGATGTAGATTTCCTTTTTACGCAATTCAGCTTTTTTGTTTTTATGTAAACACATAGCAGCTTTGCACACTGAACGCGTGAGAGTCTACAGTTGAAGTCTCCGAAGACGTTTGTAGTAGACTTTTATGAAAATTACTTACTTCCTGCCAGATTGTTGCATCATGCGCAAGGGTGCGAATTCAGGGCCATTTGAGCTAGATAGCTGAACAATTCGATGTGCTGTAGAGCAAACATGCCTGTGGGAGGTGCTAAGCCTTGAATTTATACTCGAGGGAGAATTGTTGTGTTCCTCTCGACGGCTGGTGATGGCTAGGCTAAGCTAGCTGTCTCTAGAGAGGCCTGTCGAGAGAGACTAGCCTAATGCGCCAATCCAGGGTGCGTTTGTGACAAGTGTCAATGCGATTTCTTCTGTCGTTCTTGGCTCTGAATGACATGACTAATTTTTTTTTATTTATTTCAATAATGGGCCAAGAGATGGAAAGGAATAACAAAATGACAACCAACTTAAAAGCACCTGAGGGCACATGCCAACACGTCACTACCGTGACACCTTCCTCCTCTTCTCATGATGGCTTCTGTCTCGACAGGTACCACACACAAACCCAACACACACACACTCTTAGTGTTGCCCAAACCCTAAGGCCCTTGAGATGGTAGGGGTGGCATGATTGTGTTTCTCGGTTATCTGTGATCTCTGCTTACCAGACAAGCAGGACCCAAAGCTAAACCCAATCAGTACCTGTTGAGAAATATGTGTGTGTGTGTGTGTGTGTGTGTGTGAGAGCCTCACAATCAGGGAGTTTACCAAGGACACGGAGCACAGCCGGGGGCTGAAGCAGTGCAGTGATAACTTTTCGACAGGATAACCCGTTTGCAAGCAGTTTGAGGTTCTTGGTAACATAAATGTCAAAATTTGCTGCAACAGATCCTCAACTCTTAATTAGAAGCCATGATAATGATCAACAGAAGGAGAATCATTTCTTGTTTCTGATGTTACTGTCATCACATGTGTATATTTTGGGGGGAGAAAGATGAATATACATTCCCAAAATGTCTGCCCCCCCAATCCCAAAACCCAAAAAAGTCTTTGTTTAGTATTCTCAAAGGTGGATCAGGGGCCAGATGGATAACGCATTGTGACAGAGGTGATGTCTAAATTAATCATTCATGCTCTCTCACATGGCTGTGTGCTAAAATATTAATGTTGGAATAAATTTGATTCAGGGCCTGTGATTAGAGGGGTGCCCAGCACTGGCATGTTTATTTATGCCCTGGAGAGCAGCTGCAAGGGTCACACGCACCCCTCTACCATACGTACATCTCAGTCCGGTGCATATATATATATATATATATATGTACATGTATGTGTGTGTGTGTGAGGGGGGTGGCTGTGATATATACATTATACATTATAGAACTGATCATCATGGAGATGCTTGGTATGAATAATGTCAAAGGTTTCATTGTTGTAGGACTGTGTGGTGTGTGTAAGTCTAGGTTTGGCCTTTCATGGAAGGTTTGGTCCACCCGCCTCAAGGTGGCATCATATTTGGCTGTATAAAGATTGAAGATGGTGGTGGAACAGGATGTAAGTTTGATTGTACAATAAGCATTTTAAACTAATTAGATTTAATGTGAATCTTTTCACAGGACTAGAATTTTAATAAAAATCAGTTGTATTCGCAACCCATTTTACCTTCATAATGTGATTAATTTCTGGATGAAACAAATATGAAATGTCATTAGTCATCACAAGACATTACATCTCTTCATATTGTTGTATAAATACTGTGCTTATGTAAAACATTTTTAGATGAAGGGAACCACCCACAATCCTTGATCTGTCATGTCAGCTACCCAGCTTTGTTTTTTAAGTTACGTTCAGTGTTGTATACAGTATGTATGTATGGAGTGTGTTTGGCATTGCGCTTCAGAGTGTGTTTATGAAGCGTCTGGTGTGGTTTTGTTGGAGACAGGGCGTGGAGTGAATGAATGAATGATGTGTGGTGTTTATGTCCCAGAGGCACTTGCTGTAATGGAGTGTTGGAACATGACAATCTCTCTGATAACAATCAGGTGTTTATGTACAGAACCAACAGGTCAGGTCAGGGCAGGTCTCTCTCTCTCCCTCTCTCTCTCTCTCTCTCTTTCTCACACACACACACACACAGTCTTTCACTATTGCTCTCGTTCTCTCTCATGTACTGTCTCTCACACACATACACATTTACTCTCACATTCACTTTCTGTCTCTCTCTCTTGCTCTCTCACATACACACACACTGTCTCTCACTATTGCTCTCTTGTTCTCTCTTTCATGTACTGTCTCTCTCACACATACACATTTACTTTCTCTCTATCTCTCTCTCTCACACACACTCTCTCTCTCTCTCTATCAGTGTCCGTGTGGATCTAATGATAAGCACTGTCTTGTGTTCAGGAAGAAATCTGTGTTGTCCCGTCAGTAAGTTTGAAAGCACACGACAGTACCTCATCTACCACCATGTGCTTTTACTGTTAGACTCCAATAAGTAAAACTCAAGACAGTGTAGGCTTCCCATGCTATAGATCAAAATTTAGAGTGATACAAAAACAAGTCACTTGTGGCAGTTTTTGGATATCTTACCAGATTTACCATCACCCTTGTTAGTGTGACAGAACTTTCATTCCGAGACTTCCTAGACACATACTCTGTGTCTATCTATCTGTCTGTATTAATATATGACTTACAATGGACAGAGAGTCTGATGAGGAATACTGAATTAAATTATATATACACACACACACACACACACACACACATATATGTATATATGTATGTATGTGTATATAGCTAATATTTAACTATATAGCTAGTTGTATATAATTTTGGATATATTTAGGTAACAGTTTTTACATGAAACAGCATCAACAGTATCCACCAACAAAATGCTCATCACGTCTAGACGCATACACATATTCATGTTTGGTTTAGTTAAAGAATACATGGGCTGGTGATTGTAATGAAGGGGCGATGCAGACAGTCATAGGTTGTGTTTTCTCGAGTGTCAAGTTGCTAGGCAGACACAAGCCCAGGCTGGACAGACAGGTCATTTTTCAGTGTCGCGAAGCAGCATTACTTCTGTCACATACACACACGCACACCCACACCTCATTCATTAAGCCAGTTTTAGCATATGTCGGTGTACTGTGGCAATTTCTTTCTCTCGTTTTCTCCACCCCTTCTCCACCTGTCTCCCACTCTCAGGCTCGTAGTAATGATAGCTTGAGGCCCTGATGGTGGGTTCTGTCATTTCATTTGACAGAGAGTCGGTGAAGAAGTGTAATCTTGTGTCGTCTCTGCTAATTTAATTTTTTGCTGTGCTGACGCACTCCGTCGGATTATCTTTTGTGCAAACGGCGCCTTTTTCGCTCCAGGTTTCTTTGAAACTTTCCTTGTTTTCTACCTGTCCCCGCCCCTTTTTCCATTTTCCCCGCCCCACATCGTGCATTTTTCTGCCATGCCACGGAGGCCAGCGTGTTTGGTGCAGGCTATTAAGACGAAGTATTTTAATCTGGGCTATTTGTAAATGACAGCACAGTGGGCTCTGACAGGTGCTAATCGTTGACAGGAAAGGTAGCTGAGGAATGTGCCAGACTTCTCTTTGGATTCGGTCCAAGGCTACCTGCAAGGGTCTTTCCCACCCCCCTCATTTTTTTCACCCTATCTGTCCATCTATCTCTCCAAGCTTTTTTTTATCTCATGCCCGGTCTTTCGCCTTTTTTTCGTCATCTCTTTTTGAATTTGCCTCTGCCCTGGTTAAAGGCCTGTCTGTGACATGAGCTTATTGTCAGGCTGCTATACCTCGTCTGTACACAGTGAGGATTTATGGGGGGTAGGAGGAGGAGAGAATGAGAACCGTGGACCCAGCTGGGCCAGGCAAGATGGACTGGGTGTGCTTGGGCCCGTAGCCAAGATTTGATGGGGATCTTCCTGCCCCTGGCCTTTCCCTACAAAGCTAGCTTTGCTAATATTACAGCCACTGTTTAAACTGTCAGCTCTAGTAGCAACAACAAAACACAAAGATATATTCTGCATTGCATACAACAAGGATACTTAAGTCCTGCTCATAGGCCAATTTGTTGTTGTGTGTTTATTTGTTGTTGTGATTTGTCAGATTAATTTATCAGGTTATGCAAATACTGTCATTGCTTATTGGTGGATAGTGAAAGACAAGAAAGACAGAGCCAGCTACCTTATTAAGCCCCAACAATTAGTGAAAAAGAGCCACCAAAAGCTTGACTTTACAGGTGAATTATGGTGATTTTTATCTTCTTAAATATTAAAGAAATAGTTTATCCCAAAATGAAAATTCTTCTATCATTTACTCACCATTATGTCATTCTAAACCTCTATGACTTTTTTGCTTCTGTGGAACACAGACAAAGATATTTTGAAGTGCGTTACTAAACACACAACAGTGGCACCCTTTGACTTTGATTGTATGGACAGAAACCCACTGACACATTTCTGAAAATATCTTCTTTTGTGTTACACAAAAGAAAAAATCTTACAGGTTTGGAAATAAATGAGGGTGAGTAAATGATGGAGGTTTTATGTTTTGAGAAGTTATTTTATTAATTTATTATTGTTGTTTTTTAATTTATTAATTTTCTGAGAATAATTTTGTGTGTAAATAGGATTTATATCTTTAAATGTTAAATGTACATGTTTAAATTTAAATGATCTTTGACTTTGTGGTAACAAAAAGTTAAAAGGGTATTTTTAATAGACAGACCAGCAACTGTTTTGATAAATGAGGTGATAAAACCTGAGACTGGTATATGACATAGCTGAGATTGTTGGTTGCTGCACATTTTAGTGAGAGTATCAAGGCTGGAGTCAGTTAAGGTGATAACAGCTCATCCGGTGGCAGTCTTGAACATATCACTCCACTGAAAGCTCAGACAGAGACTGTTTAACAGAGGCTTTCTTGTGCAGGTATCATTCTGCAGGTGTCCTCAGAACAGTAATCACTCCAACCAGGCCACACGACACAAGTGTGTGTGTGTGTTTCCAGGTGGAACGTGTTCTCTGGCCTCTGGCGTTGCTATAGTTGCTGATGCCAAGAGCGGACGAAGCTCTGGGAGGCGTTCCGGCGTTTCCATCTCCTCAAAGCTCCCAGCATGTCCCGACTGGGCTCATTAAAGTTGACTTCAGCTTCATTTAATCCATTTTTTATATCTTCAAAAAAAAGATCAGGCATGATCTTAAATCTTTGCTAATTTAAGCTTTGGAGGAAGACTGACGATGATGCTGTGAACCTTGATGTTTTTGCATGACATCTGAGATTTACACTGGAACTAGTTGTAGTGTATCAGTGTCCAGCTCTTCTGGATCCAGAGTTGGTCCTCTCCATTCCTGGTGGGAGAATTATTAGTTCTTGCTTAATTTAGCATGGAGAAAAACACGGCTCTCGCCATTCCTTTGAATTATACATCTCAGTAGTTCCACTTTGGGAAAGTTTAATTTGTATCACTGGTCCTGGTGCGCAGCATCTCGGACCGCTTTCAGGGTCCCTGTGGTTCTCTTAAGATCAGATAGGGCGATGCTAACCGACACAGTGGAGCCCTCGGAACGTAATAGCATTTATTTCACATCCGTAACGGCTGCATGAATGTTTCACAAACAGGGATGACAGGAAGTCCACCATCTCTCCAGTATGTCCTCTCTTACTCTGTTAAAAGATGCAGTACCTTCTGTTTGTAGTTGTATACTTATATAAGTATTTAATTAATTGGATAATTGTAAAACTGGATAAAAATAGCCATTGCTACATGGATGTGTAACAAGTTTAAACTTTTTTGCTTGAATTTCCAGCCAAACAAATTATATTGTGATACACAGTACTGTGCAAATGTCTTTGGCCACTATTAGATTTCAGCAGTGGTGTTTAAGCAACAGTAGAATAAAAATATATAGGCTAAAGTGGCAAGTATGTAGTATGATCTCTTTACACTTACACAATAGCAGAAACGTTGCTGTCTTAAATGGAATGAAGCCTTGATTTCTAATTCTAATCTAATGATTTCAGAACAGTCTTCACAAAGGGTTCAAGATTTGCTTAGTGTCAAGGGTGATCACACTAAATACTGACTTTTGTCTGCAGAAGCTATTTTGTTCAGATTTTTTTTTATTTTGTGTACTGCTTGTGTACTGGTGGTGATTTTTGCACAGTACTGTACAACCTGACCGTATTTCAAATTCTCCATACCTTAATTTTGGTCATACTGCCCACTTCTAACTGAGACTAACTGGTGCAAATACAGTGCAATTCCTTGAACAATTGGAAGTCCTTGGACAATTCCTCCATGGAATTCCTGATGTGGAGGAATTTTTAAGCAGCACATCCTCACCCTCGTTAGCCTCTCTGGCATTGGCTGACAGGGGTGGGCACTTCTCCCGGGGTTGGGGTTCAGTGCCAGCCCAGGCCAGGACACGGTGCCACCCTAAGTGAGCCCCCTGTCAGTGCCCCCTGCCACGGCTGCCCACAGCATGCAGCGGGGGCCTGTCACACGTCAGCACCAATTACAATCAGCTGTTACACACGCCACAGCCCATGCGGCTGCCGCTGGTAACACACTTGTGTTCTCTTCTGTCACGCTGTCACATAAACGCGCGGCTGTTCGCGTGTTCGCGTCTTTTATATACACATACAAGCCGTTATGTGCACAAACAGTACAAGCAAAACAGCTGCTCTGAGTGGTACGGTATTAATATCCAAGAAATGCAATTGCTTACCAAGTCAAAAGAGCATTATGGCAGCGAGAGTGTCATACAGGAACGGACTCGCTTTTAAGTCCACTAGACAAACATGCTTACAGACTTTACACTACTGTAGATAAATGTCCACATCTAAAGAGGGACATTCTTTATGCAGTAAGTCAACACTTTCAGTTTGACCCTACCATACTCGACATACAGTGATATGTGGTGAAAAGAAGCAGCGTTTGAGTTTCCTTAACTCCCTTTTTCTCTCTGCAGCTCCCTCAGCTGGGACTAATACAAAGAGACCTGTTTACATTAACCTTGAGAAACGTTCTCTCTGCGAGTGAACTGGATTGAACGTGCTCTCCTGTTGCTTTCTATGATATGTTTTTGTGCTAGGCAAAGCATTTACTTGAGAGATCTGGTCATGCACAAAAGAGCCCTTGCCTTGGTAAGGTACAATCGCTTCAATTCCCACCAAACTGGAGTAAAAAGATATCAATTAACAAATAGAGGGCGAAAGGATGGAAAGTGAGAAGGATGTGCGAGAAGGGTCTCCGTAAAAGGATTTGTGTGGTTTCATTTGAAACGAAAGCAAAAACCATCATGTTGTTTTTCTGATTGTTATGTGGTCTTCAGTTATGTTGTTATACTCCCCCAGTCAGATTTCTGGCCAACAGAGGAACAATGTGTGGTTTGGTAGGCCATGGCCGGGGACAGTCGGGTCTTTGTTAGGCAATGTTCTGGGCAGCTTGTGGTCCTGGTACTGGGTTCTGCTTGTGAGGCTGTTGTCAGTCCATAAACAGCAGCGTATCACTGACAGCGAGGCCCCTGTCCTACATGACCACACAGCTGTTGTCCTACAGATCTGTGTTTGTGTCCCTGTGTGTGTGTTTCTCTGTGTGTGTGTGTGTGTGTGTCTTTGTGTGTGTGTGTCTCTCTGTGTGTGTGTGTGTGTGTGTGTGTGTGTGTGTGTGTGTGTGTCTGTGTGTGTGTGTATGTGTCTCTGTGCGTGCATGTCTCTGTGTGCGTGCGTGTCACTGTGTGCGTGTGTGTCTCTGTGTGTGTCCGTCAGCGACCACGTCTGTGTCCTTTTACACAGTTAAAGGAATAGATCACCTGAGCATAAAAATTCTGTCATTATTTACTCTTTGGCTTTTTTTGCTCTGTGGAACACAGAATAGGTTGATAAACTCAATGTCAGCTCCAGTCCCCATTCACTTTCATTATATGAAAAAGAGAGGCCAAGACATAAACTACAAAAATTAACTTTTGTGTTCCACAGCACACAAGAAGTCAACAGATTTGAAACAACATAAACGTGAGTAGAATTTCTGGTGAAGTGTTCTTTTAAACCTTAAGTTCTCTTCTTGGGTTACAGTAATGTGATACAGTAAATGCATTTAAAGACGCAGGGTCTGGTTTGTCTGTGATTGTGATTCTTTAATACAGCTGTAGTGATAAGTTTCATCCCTTTGTGTGTGTGTGTGTCTCAACTAGCCCTGCAAGTATCTCACCTGTACTGTGCGGCTTTGTGATTCGCTGTCTGCAGGAAGCCCTGATGAAACCGCGTCTTCACCTCCCGTCAGTCACACCGGGGTCACATTCCATCATGCTGACTAGACAGGGTGTGTGTGGTACACTGTGTTTCTGTGGGTGCCAACAGGCTGCTGTGAGTGGTACCAAACTCATCACTTCTTCCTGCCCATTGATCCGAGCAATATAAAAGAGAGGTGGGCTCAGTTAGTTGGCATGTTTTATTCATGTAGGTGCTAAAGGTATACGTTTTGTTATTTCCTGCACCGTGCCTCTGCGCTTTGGTGGAGTCGGCCCCGCAGTCGCATCTTGAGCCCCCGCAGGGAGCCGCTCCCAAATAAAACCACGGCAACCAGCCACCGAACCCGCCACCACCAACCAACTTCAAAAAAAAAAAACACAAGCAAATTATTTTGTTCAGTTGCTACCGCGACAATACTCAACTCTCTGTAATAGATTAAAAGTACAAGTGTGAGACAAAGATGAAGACAGGAGACGAAAGTGAGAAGGCGGGCAGAGGGATTTGAAAAGGACAGCGATGGAGGTGACAATTGAGTTATAATATCCTGTCCTTTATGAATAATTAATTTCATGGCAAAGCACTCTTAGAACTTAGATTGAATTAGTTCTGCCACGTCTAAAAAGTTAGATATGCTTCGTTAGTGGATGAGATGGTGGGGAGGTGAGATGGGTGGTCTGGTCTGTTGCTATTAATTCAGGAGTAAAATTATTTTTACCTCCTTACCACTGATTACATGGCAGTGACTTTCATAGTGACTGTGTGTGAAACTGCTTTTCACAAAGCCTGTTGTTTCAAAGGTTTAGAGATCTGTATAAAAATATTTTTACATATTTGTTTATTAATTTTACAATTTTTGCACTAAAGCCAAAAAACGAACCTGATGCCTTTCTCCTGAGGACAGTCAAGGTTGTTGGTCTACATTGTAAGGAAACATTGTCTGTTTGCAGGTATATATGTTTAGCTGAACTTTGCTCTTCAAAGCACATTCAAACCTTGAAACATTGAAAAACATCTTAACAACAGCCCTGTATTTTGTTGACCCCTTCAAAAACAAGAAGTCCTGTAAGCTTTTCAAACAAAAACTTCTATTGCTTACTTTTATACGTATCAACTTCTTATTGTAACTTTCCAGTCAGTGGACTGTAGCTTCACTTGCATTGTTGGAGTTTGCTTCATTTTAGCTTAACTTGTTTGTGAGGACCACATACCATTTGTAATTGTATGATTACCTTTCTTTTAGAAAATTTAAAATGGAAGTCATCAGTTTACAACCAAGAGGTTTATATGCACACTGGAAATCAGGAGACGCCGGTTTATTGTGCTTTCCATTTGTATAAGCTTTTCTAAATGCTTTTTTTTGTTTCTCCGGTGCAGTAGTTTCCATTGTAATAAAACGTCTTTAAGAAGCAATTGAGGTGCAAAATGAGAAAATTGAATGTTGTATGGCAGCGATCGAACATTGTGATTTAACAACTTGACATTGCTCGGATTCTAGCCTGTTGTTTCGCCATGGTTACAGCACACACAAATATGGTTTTCCAAAATCCGAGTGGCCTCTACGCTGAGGTTGTGTATTTCCACTGTGACTGCTGACAATAATCTCTCTTCATCAGACTAGCTAGCTATTGTTAACCATTCGCATGACACGTCTCTTTTGTGCGACTTCTGCGCCTCATCTCTTCCTTATAATAGAGGTTTTATTTGCCATTCTCTGGAGTTGGGAAGTGTGTTGATATTAACTTAAGAAAGAGACACACTACTGTTATTTGGGGCCAATAAAAAACGACTGTTCCGAGAAGCAGACACCCTGATTATGGTTGCGATAGAAAACATAAAGACAAAGAAGACAACGTTGTAGTGCAAAAATGCAGCAGGAAGGACCAGGAAGTGGAATGCATGGTGCTTTATGCCAGGAATGAAATCTCGGTTTGATGGAGGCTTCTGTCCTTTAAATTGTACAATTAAAGTTATACTTCTAAAGTTATGTTATGTTGTCATGTTATTTTGTATGTTTATAGTTAACACCTACAGTGTATTCAAAAGTCTGAGACCACTAGTTAAAATAAATTTTGCATTTGGCTTTAATAGTTAAAAAATACAAATGATTTTATCAGGTGAATAATGTGAAATTTCTTCTTAGAATTTAATAGTGTTTGGTATGCCCCCATTTTGATTCAATAACAATATCCACTCAAGCTGGCATGGACACACGTTTGTGCAAAACCTGATGGTTCATGGTGTCCCAGCATGCTTAGAGAATGTACCAAAGACTAACTCGTGTGCTTTAATTGAAGCACAGAAATCTGCCTTACAAACAGAAAAGTTCATCGTCAGAAATTTGCTTACATTTCATTAGTAACTTAGAAATAGTAAATGATTTTTTTTATCATTGTACAGAGTTCTAAAACTTTTTTCTATGCTTTATGAAACTTAAAGTTTTTTTTCCAGGTTTAAAATTAAATCTCAGATTTTCATTGCGATCTCGGATTTTTGGACATTGTATTTTTCTAATTTGTATTTTCTAATTTCTTACATTAATGTTTGAATGCACAAGTAAAACTTGTTCTGTTCAACATAGTACAATGTTTTCTAATTACTTTTTAATGAGAAATTATGATATAGTGCTGGCTAAATATGGGATATATTTTAATTAAAGTTAAAATAAATCAGAAATGGTCACTTATGTTGTCGTATTACAGTGTGGAACAAAAAAAAATCACTGCCACAAAACGTCGATTTACGCTAAGTTTCCCATGGAGTTTTGCTCATTTAATTTTTAAAACCATCTTATTTTGCAGTGGCTTTTTTCCCAAAAGTGGCTTCCATTTCATCCCTAGTTTCATATAAGCTGATTGGTAAACATGTTTAACCAGTGCATTTTCCGTGTGTTATGAGACGACTGTTTGGCTCATGAGTATTAATGAACTCAAAGCTCGAGTGGGAGAATCCCTAAGTGTTGGTAACTGTCAGATTCTGTCAGCGCTACGAATGCTAACAGCGCAGACTAGCGCGCTGCCGCGTGCTTCCGATTCAGACTCATGTTTGATGTCTTGCTTGCACACCCTCCATTTCTGCTTAAGCTAAATTACTGCAGACAGTCCTAATTCTCCTGAGTATTTTTGTTTGTTTGGTGAGAATACATATTTTACATATCATTGGCACATCGCTGATGTGTTTAGCAGCATATAAGTAGAGATACAGCTATTTTTCTCGTCTGTTACGCCTGAATCTGGGCTGTCTTTGTGAGAACAGTGACAGGACTTTGTGAAGACGTTCTAAATAATGAAGAAGTCTGGGCCAAGGACCCTCGAACCCTCGGAGAACCCAGCTGTTCCACAGAGATCAGTCCATCTCACAGGCATAATCGCCATCGTCTCTGCTCCGCCTTCTGTTTTTTTTTAGGTCAGATGAAAGCTGTATTTTTCTGTTAAAGCACTAAAATAACCCA
>JAZGTK010005673.1:0-21990 GCA_036877625.1 Ambastaia sidthimunki
TTACACTGTAAATCTCTGGCACCACATTTTATCCATTCTACAGCAGGGCAGCAAAATAACCTAGGGTTAAAGGTGGCATTAACCTAGGGTTAAGCATGGTGTAAAAAGCCTTAAGACAGCACCTGGAACTAGGACAAGTTTTGACAGCACAATTAACACGAGGTAAATGAAACGCATCCTTGATGAGCAAAACCCGGTGACTCAAGTCATCAGAGGCGCACGTCCCTCGATGCTCAGACGTAAAATATACGCAGACATTCCGATGAAAAACCAACAAGCCTCGGTGGAAACATCGAGGCTGGCACCGTGTCCAAAAGCAGCACGGAATCCGTTAGCCATACCCTAAAGAAATGAAAAACCGACATGCTGCAAACACTTTAACCAGCTCGCGTCTTCTGCGCTGCTCTCGAACCGTCTGTAACGTATTAAGGCAGGCAAACGTTTTATTGTGCGGACAGGAACGACGGTGACATTTAAGCCTCATTGTGTTAGAACACGAAACTATTTACTCTTCTCCAGATAATGGCTTTACAATCAGATTACGATATCTAATAAGCGCTGATAGTGGTCCGTTTATCTTCCCAAAAGTAATCGCTGTAACCATGATTCATAGAGTTTCTTTGATTTTCTTTTTTCGAAGCTAGTTGTCTGTCTTCTGCACTGTTTACCAGCTAATCAATCTTATTGAGCAACAACGTTGTATAGCTGATATAACAGACCGTGCGCAGTATTTTCTTTGATTTTTTCTGTAGGCTATAGCCCTCTTCTCCTCTAGTTTAATGTGATCGTTAAACAGGCTACAGATGGGAGTGATTTATTACTTTAATTCCTATCACCATCGATACGTCTGATTAAACCAATAAACAAAGTTGACAACTTTTTTTAAGCGTAAAAAGAAACGGAGAAATACAATTTACAAACCTTCACAAACTCCGACTTCGTACTGCGTGATAGAGCCGCCGTTTAACGGGGGTCTGATCACGCAGCGGAGCCCCCGGTCGCAGGTCCCATACAGTCCGTAAACGCCACCGCAGCTCTCGTTTTTCTGCTTGGCGCAAACCGAACAGCAGCCGCAGATGCCCAGCACCACCGAACCGGTACAGTGCTTGGGCTCTTCGCATTTGGATTTATCACAGGGCAGACAAATGAGTGCCCGACTGTTCTTCGCGATCAACAGCACAAGTTGGGAGATCAACATGCATTTTATGAGTAGATACATCCTGGAGGAGGCCATGAGGGAAAAGTGAAAAAATACAAATATCCAACCCACCCCCTGTCCCCCAAACTAAACGATTTTCCAGCGAAACGAACAAATAACAGAACAAAACAGGGGCTCTAAACGCGCGCAGGAAAGGTTACGCGCTGTATGCTGAATAGAATAATAAAGCGTTCCTGGCGTTAAACTTTTGTCGAGGTTGATGAAAGCCACCAAAAACGCATTTCCTTCAAACGAACGTGAACAGAAGAACTATCCCACGCTGTACAACCAGTGCATGGCTTATGCGTCACGATCTTTCTGCACAGTTCCGTCCAGTTTGTTTTCGCGTAGGAAAACTTTCCTCATGCGCCTGTCTCTTCCTTGGAGTATTTCTAACGCAAGCGTTCCAGTTCTGCGTTACGAAGGGGGCCGGAGCAAAATCACGAAGCGTCCTGTCGAACCAAAAACGCAATCCTGTTATTTTGTGGCGAGCAGAGATTCATTCAACTGCGCGAAGAAAGATTTCCAGCTATCGCTTGCGTCTCATGTTTATCGCTCGCTCTCCAGTTGAGTTCTTCTCCCCGCCCGCCGCTGAACGTTAAGCTCAGTCCCTCACCGTGACCTCATAACGGAACCACTCCCATCTCGCATTACTTTGCTCCATTGGAGAGTTCTCTCGCTCCAGATATGAGACACAGGAAATGCTGGTAACACGACACGAGCTACAGAAGGAGTCTGTGATATAGTTCACGCTGGGTAAGGTGAATGAGTGGAATGTGCGGCCCGCATTACTGTGCGGCTCTATACCTTTAGTACGTTTTGGTAAAAAGGAAGAGATGAAGGCTGTTGTGTCTTGGTTTAGCCATAAACTGTTATTCGTGCAACTGTTATTACAAACTATATTCGTGCATAAATTACGAGCATAAGCACATATGTTTGTGTTGCTGATACGAAAATAAAAATGAAGTTTGTTTGGTGATTGTGTCTAGGGCTTCAGATGACAGCCCGGGTAACCATAATTCTTCATATTACTGTACATTTATTTAAACACTGTTGGCATTGATGTACATTAACACCCAGGGCATGCAAACCTTTGCAGGAGTTACTCAAAATAGATTTTTTATATATATTTTCTCTTGCAATATTCAAAATCACTTTTCTTACAATATGTAAATGGTATCAGAGATCATCTGTTGTCCAGGGTGAAAACAAAAAAAACCTTTATGGTCTTGGCCAGACCCAGTAATTTCTTTTAAACATTTACTGTGAATTTAAAATGTATGTAAAATAAAGTGTGCAAATAACTACTCATATAAATCAAATGTAGCTAAACACGCATTCATGAGATTATGCAATGTGTCATGTTTTATACCTTCAGAATTAATTTTTAATAGTCCATTATTAAGTGTAATTCCTAACACCTTAATTATAAATCTGAATGGTGAATGGTATCTGAATCTTAAATATCAATTATACACTATTAAAACATCAAATATTTATTTTTTCTGACTTCACATAGAATGAAATGCAGAACAATGCAACAAAATCAATGCCAATCAAAACATATTTGACATTTTAAAAGGTCAGGTCCTATACATTTTAACATTTATATTTTTTAATAAAATGTTGTTATTATGATAATTGATGTTTCTGGCACTAAAAGTCATAATACATGACCATTTTCCATTCTCTGTCTGACAAGCTGTTTTTGGTACTGTTTCTTTAAGGCTTCTATGCAAATGACTTGCTTGATTGCTAATCTTATTGCATGTGAAATGCTTACTTATGGATTGCAAGTTTACTGTCAGGTCCAATATCGTTGGCACTGTGCTATCCTTTAATAACAGTCTCTTTGCAAACCCTGTCTTGCACTGTGACAGCATCACAAAACAGGCCATGCTAAATGGTGAGGGACCTTAAAGGAAATACATTTCCTTTAAGGATAGAAATCTTCATGCCCTGCATCGACAGAAATTTCAAGATAGAAATTTCAAAGATGCAGGTGCAAAACAGACCATATTTTTAAAAAGTGGGCCTGGAGTTTGGACCGGTGAGCTTATACTGTGGGGGGAACTACTGGAGCAAGCACAGCGTATCAAAAATGAACGTGCAATATACAAAATGACATCACACTTGCAGCTTGTTAGCTCAATTGTCAGAGTATTTACATCACAAAGGTTTTTGCATAAAAGCATCTGCCAAATGCATGAAAGTAAAATATTATACATGTGATTTTTTTATTTGATTATGACATATGTTTTTATTTCTTTCACGGAACACAAAAAGAGACACTCTTTTAAATATATTAAAAAATAAATGAGGACATTGAATAAGAAAAAACATTATTTGTTCATGAATAGCTGTGAATGATGTTCTTGTATAACTTCATTTGGACCTCTTTTTTGATTTAAATTTAAAAAAGTTATGAAGCTTGTTGCCACGGCCTTGACTTTTATTTTATGTAAAAAAAATGCCCAAGAACAAATAAAAGTGATGCATGTTTGGGTTGATAAGAGGGTAAGGTAATGATGGCTTTTCATTTTCAAGTAAATTATACCTTTAAGCATCAGATTGTGAAAACTGTAGCACTAAGTAAAAAAGTTTCACTGGGAAAAGTTCATAAAATAATTCTAATAATAACTCTAGACTTCAATACAGGTTCACAAGTTCATCCAAGATACAACTTAATTAAACTCATAAATCTGCATACAAGCTGAAAATGAAGCCATATACATTCATATTAAAACTTAATACTTTGGATTTAAATTTGACAGGCTATTTATTTTTATTTTTTTGTTTTTAAGGCCTGAAAATACATCCAAAAAAAAGTGACATTTGAAAACTGCATAACTTTCTGATGCTTACTCAAGCTAGCAAAATTGGGCAGTTTTTTCAGCACGCTTTTTCTTACGTTTGACACCCCATAGTGCAGCTTTTCTCTGCACAGTTATATTAGTGCTATCAGATGTCATAATCCTGCAGATGATGAGTGATACATGTGGTAAGAGCCAAAAATGGGACCTCTTGTTGCCTTAGGAAACCATTAGCACAGACATCTCCGCAGAAATCAGATATCTTTGGATTATATGTGCTGTTCTTTCATCTCCGCTCTTTTTACTGTTATAGCGTCCAGGCTTTGGGCATTAGCCAATTAGCAATAGCCTCCACACAAGTCAGCTATGAATATCAATGCCAAGCAGAAGATAAGAGGCTATAGTTGATGTAGTGGTATTGTTTTGAGCTATTTGGTTGCTGTAAAAGGGTTGTGATAGCAGACACTTTGCCTCCGTTATGTGCTATTGTCGATGCAGGGCATGAAGATCTCCAGAGGCCACAAGCTTAGAACTTTGGAAGCCTTTTTAATGCAGAGATGCTGTTTTCATTAATCAATAGACCACAATCTTGGCCACCTTCAAATTCTATTCCTTTTGCTTCCTCTTTCACACCAGGTTTGATCTTATCTGAGGGATTTTTCTCATTATTGGTGTCAGATAATTCAAAGAAATCTCAATACAGTGAAACCCAATATAAGTATCTAAAAAATAAAAAAATGACTACTGCCCCAAGGAAAAATATCATTGGTTTACAGGTGGGCCTACATTTTGATGTTGTACTAGTAAAACTAAGAATGCTTGGAGTCAATTGAGACAGAACTATGACAGAGCGTCAGTTATGTAAGATGTGCAAATCAGAAATTAAATAAAATTTAACCCTGGACCAGAACAAACAAAATTGTATTTATTTTGAAAATGTGTGATCTTTGTACAGCTGCCTGTGGTACAGTTTATATTGTTATGTCAAAGAGAAACACCCACAAAATCCCTGTAGGGCAAGTTTGTTCACTCAGTGACTGTCTTGGCAAATGCCCCTGGGCAGCTATTTCCCTGCCCACAACCTTACTAAATTGAAAGTGATAGACATGGAATTTTTTTAGGAATTGTATTTTTTAGGAGAGGTATTCGAAGAGGTGAATTCCCGTTCAGCCCTTCTGCATCACCACACCATCCTGTGAGGATTTGCCTTGTAGCTTCAGGTCACCCGCTTTATTCAGTAAGACAGATTCACTGGCTCCACCTCCAACCTCAGAACCCATCGCTCCCTCTCATCCTGTCAGCCTGTGGCCTGTACCCTGGGTGCTCTTTCCCTTGGCTCCACCAGAAACCATTATGCTGACGGTTCCCCCATCTCCCTTTTCCCTCAGGTTTCACCTTCGTTAGATGTCGTCCAAATTTTCCACCATGGCTCCTACCTCAACTCTGCCCTGGGGCCTTGTCCTGACTGGTCTTGGGAACACCACCTGGCTCCTCCTGTTCTTAGGTTTCCCATGGCTCCTCCCTGTCATTTTTATATCTATCGACTATGTTTTTTTTACTCGGCTTCCATGCCCTCCTCCAGAGCCCCTTCCCTGCTCTGTTGGACAGTCTATGACGCCAGGACGTGCCTTCCTGGAAGGGGCGAACTTTTACATGTGTATTGTGTTTCTTTGTTTATGGTTCAGTCCTGTGTGACCTAGTTTCCCCATGTTAGTCTCATTTAGTTCACCTGTTCTCAATTAAATAATTAGTTTCTTGTTTGGTTTCATATTTATTCTCCTTGTGTTCCTTAGTTCTTTTGCCCTGTTGCACCTTAATGTTAAGGTGTGTGTTAACATTGTGTGTGTTTTATGAATTAACCTTCCTGTTATGTGCAAATTTTAGCAATATTTAATGCCTGGAGTCATATTGACCTCACAAATGTTTTAATATATATGAAAGTGAAAAAGTGACATGTTTTTGGTCAGACATGAACCAGCAACCTACTGATTACAAGCCCAACACACTAACCAGTAGGCCACAACTGCCCCTACTGGGCTATGATAAATAAATCTGATTTTATTTTTTTACACACACTTTACCAACATGACATTTAAAATAAAATTAGGTTGATTTGATTTGTATGTACAGTACTTGTAAATGTACTTTATGTACATTTGCTTGCTGAGTTCTCTTAATTGTTCCTGCAGAAACCAAAAGAAAAATGTTGATTCTAATAGATGTTTTATTTCATAACAAACAAAAATAAAAGACCTCACAACATTCAAGCTTCAGTTCCAGAAGGCATGGGAAAACAATACATGAAAACGGAAAACAGAACTGTTTTCATATTTGTTATTGTAAAAAGTCTTGCCTTTTCTTGCCTTTTCAATACTCAAGGTTTAAAAAGTTGGTTTAGGGTAAATCTGCCCAAACCCTAAACATAACAGGAGGGTTAAAGACTTTCTGTTAATTCCTCATCTTTGTGAGCTTTATACTACAACGGCTCGTGACAACAGGCATGCAAGTATATTTATTTGGAAAAAAAAACTTCTACAAAACTGTCAACAGTGGTGGCATGAATTTTGTTTTTTAGCTTAAGTCTCAGTCCTTTTACTCACCCTTATGATATTTTAAAACCCATGTAGCTTTCTTTGTTTTGTGGAACACAAAAGGAAAACTTTGAAGAGTTTTACAGGTTGCTCTTTTTGAAATTACAATAAATAGAGATGTAGGATATAGTGTAAGTAATAAATCATGACAGACATTAGATTTTTGTGTGAACTTTTCCTATATGAGTTGCTTAACCCTTGTGTTGTCATTTTGGCTTTAAAAACAATTTTTGTACAGTGACTCATTTGTATTTTA
The DNA here is from genome assembly GCA_036877625.1 of Ambastaia sidthimunki. NCBI lineage: Eukaryota > Metazoa > Chordata > Actinopteri > Cypriniformes > Botiidae > Ambastaia > Ambastaia sidthimunki. The sequence continues at coordinate 6,859 of JAZGTK010005673.1, forward strand.
TTTATTTATTTGGAAATTGTTTTTTCAGTGTGAAACCTTGTATGTGCAAAGGTGCTGACATTGTCTGAATGAATGTACCGGTTTCCAATGCTTGGGGTTGTTTCAATTTGGATGAGTCTAATTGTTTAATGATGTTAGGGGCTTGCTAATTGAATACCCACTGTTCCTGCACCACTGTGTGTGTTGTGAAAGTTCCCCTGGAAACTGGTTCTCCTGCCCCTTGTTGAATTAGCCCTGATGAACTTGGTCTTATCAGACATCTAGCAGTCAGAATATGACCCTCACAAGTCTGCTTTTGAAACAACATTATGTATGCCAAGGATGGTGAGGAATGTTTCCTACCGAAAGGTCCCTCAAGCAATCAGCATAATCTTGGTGATCAGCCCCCATGTATCGTGTTTAAATGAGGGTAGAATCTGTCAAACGTCTTGGGAAATACCAGAATTTCAGCTCATATTTAGTTAAACCACCACAATCTTGTTTAGCAGCCTTTAAACTTTAAACAGCTGCAGCCATCAACTGCTCAAATGCAGGCAACACTCCCACTGAGCAATAATATTTATGTTGAAATAGCCAACATGGAACAAAATCAGTTTACATATTTGTACTGGAGACTCAGTTTCCTATTATTCTGACGTTGTGGAGCAGAAACCCAACATGTTTATCAGCACACTCGGTTCGGTCTGCCTCATCCCACACCATACTCAAAAAACGTCTTAAAACCCACCTCTTTCGGGGGCACCTTACACCACCCTAACACTCATCTCACAAAAAAAAACTAACTTTTTTCTCGCTCTCAGCAGGAATCCACTCAAGTACTGGAGTATTGTATACTAGGAAAATTGTATCTTTGTATGGCTATGCATGCTGTCATCTTGTGATTTATCGCTTCTTTGTTTTTCTCACTTTGTAAGTCGCTTTGGACAAAAGCGTCTGCTAAATGCCTAAATGTAAATGTAATGTTTACCTGTCTTTGATGCAACGTCAAAAAGAAACTCTGTTAATCTCCATTTTGCCAGAACGACCAGGGAATGTCCATCTGTGGCAACACAGACATCCATCAATGGCTAACACCATTTACACCGCCTCACTCAAATAAACACCAGCGGATTGGCTTAGCACTCCCTGACCCTTATCCAATAACCATTAAGTCTTTATTTCTTTGCCTCTCAGCTTCATTGTGGTTTCCAGGTACTAAATGAGGGCCGGCTATTGTACGGCAAATAATGTCCTAGACAGCGCGTTCTTTGTAGCTCTGAGGACAGTCTCGGGCTGTATTGTGTTGTATGTAAATGCTAATCTCTATGGCATCTCTTTTGTTGGCGCTGCCGTATTTAACGGAGATTATTTGATATTGTCTCCCAGAGGCAGCACTTGTGGGTCTGTATCAAATTCATAGTGAGGTCAGTGGGGGAAGAAAGATGGAGTGCTTGATAAAGTAGCCAAGCGTTGGATGTTTTATGGAGATTCGCAGTCGTGCGTGGCTTAATCGGTGGATGATCCTGCTATTACCATCAAGTCCGTTTCAAAATGTTTAGCCTCCTCTGTCTCGCACAGCTGCGTCCTATGTAATTTGCACAAAAAGCATGTTTGGCACGTTGGCAGGCATACACACACACACAAATAATGTTTTGGCTGATTAGATGCATACTACATTAATGGCTATTATTCTTGCAGTTCCTCCCATGGCCTTTGTTTGAGTTTATGTTGAGCTTTGCTTCTCTCTTTTTTCTTCCTGCACAATGCAACAATGGCTTAGATTAATGACATAAATTAAGTAACAAAAGGCAAATTTAATCTGCTAAGGATAGGGTGAGAAAACAGGGCAGGGAAAAAAAACAGGACGCAACTCGCAAGAAAACGAATAATTAATGTTGTGCAAAGAGTGACGGCACCAATTCATGAAGCTACTTTATTTGCCAGCCACAGAGACATGCAGAAGCTGGAAAACGTTGGCCTGGGGAGTGGCGTGAGGCCGCAAAACAGAACGGGTGACAACCGGTAGTTTCATTGTGACTGGAGCTTTGGCTCTGCAGCCACTGGGCTAACTGCTCCATTAATCATCCACACAAGCCTGCACATCACCCCCCAAAATGCACAGCAGCAAAAAGGCAGGCATTTGTCCCAAAGTGATTCTATGAGGGAATTGTAACTTGTTTAGCCTGTGTCTTCGCTAGTTCTTAAATTAAATAGCTCTACCTAAATGGCTCAACCTTATATATATTGCTAAGGCAAGTAAAGCCAATTATAGAGTACTTTTAACAATTCAACTCCACAACTCTGATTGGACAGATGGATGAATGGATGGAACAGTTTTCTTATTTTTTACTTTTTTAACTTTGTTTTTTTTTAGATATATTAGGTTATATAATATTTATGTAACAGGGTGCCCCATTTTATTCAAAACATTAGCAGAGCTTGCTGTTATCTAAACTCAAGTTCACACGGTTGAAGTATGTGAACCATGAGGCAATCGACTAAGAATAACCCCTGTAGAAACTGCCTCATGTTAAAAGCATTTACATTGAATAAACGTTGTGTGATGACAGAACAATTACATCATAATTGAATTTAAGGCTTATTGTCCGTGAGGCACAGAAAGCTTGGGCTAATGGCTTTCATTTAACTGACAGGCAGCATTCATCTGTACTCAACACAGCATTCCAAACATCTCCAACATTCCCCAACGCTCCAATGTTTATACACTGGAATGCAAGTAATATGGGCCTGATAATTATCAACATAACTTTAAGTCTGATGATTTTCAAACTACGTACAGCTGAACCCTTTCTTTTGTGCTGACAGATGATAATAAGAGACATACACATGCACAAATGAAGATACTTCAGACAAAATTTTAAACAGCATATACACTTATAAACATATTTATTTCAAGGTCTTCTCAATTGACCATGTTTTCATATTGGAGACCGAGGCTTTTTGTCACAATCCAGTAGGTCTATCTCAGAGTACATTTATTTTATATAATAAGTCAGTTTAGGTTAATTTTAAAAATAAATGTCATGGCGCAATGTGAGACATGGCCATACTATTGGAGGTAAGTTTTCATAATGGAACCTGCCATCAAATAGCCCATTATATGTTTATGAAAACAGGCTTTTAAAAAAGTAAAACCTGCTAAAATACACTTTTGTGTCAGGACAGTTGAGTCCACTTTTTTCTAACCTGACCTCCCCCTGAAAAGAAAAATGTGGTTACTGAGAAAAAAAAAAACTTCATAAAAGTAACAACTAGCCTCAGTCTCTCATATTTTAAAGGTGGCCCTGACAGAAGCAAGCACACTCTTTGACACACTGTAAAACAGCAAGTGTTAACTATAACTGTAACTTTTCCCTCTCGTCTCTCATTCTTTTTCCTGGTCTTTTACATGAGCACATGATGAAAGAATGTGTGGAATGCCAGTGAGCATGGCGCCAGCAGCGTTTACAGTAGCACCGGTCGCTGAGAACTGGCCCGGAGACTGAATTCTCTTTACTGTGTTTTGGGAAATTACAACCTTTTTCCATATAAAGAAATGCATTCCACAGCCTGAGTGGCAAACAAAACCTCTCGCTTCATAAACGGAGAGAATTAAAGGCAGAGAAAAGACATGCTAATGGGAAAACACATTCCTGAATTTGAGACGTATGCACATGAAAGTATACAGTCACAGGAAAAGGCTTTGAACCGGATCGGTATGAGCATTTGGTGATATAACTTTACTTCCTCAAGTTCACACAGAGGTCATGTTCTGATGGGGTCTGTCTGGACTGTGAATGATAAGGAATGTTATATTTCAGCAATATATTATGAAAAACTTTATACTCACAACTGTAGTCAGTATATTGTGAATATAGTCACAGCTAAAGGACAATGTTAGGTAATATATACACAAAATATTCACCATATAGCAGTACCTTATTGTATTTAGTAAATGGTTTCTACATAATAAAAATATTATGTATATATTAGAGTTTTTAAAACTAACCTGTAGCTTAGTTGCTATAGCGTTGTGTTAGGGTTAGTGCAAAATGTTGTGAGTTCAAATGTACTGTAAGTTGCTTTGGATAAACGCATCTGCCAAATATATAAATTAGAAAACAAAAATTAGCTGGAGCAATTTAAACTTAATAATTTGTAGCATAAACACAAATAAGTTTTAAATAAATCTTAATTAAGATTATCTTTAACCAAAGAGAAAAGATCATCTGTCTAACTCAGTATAGTTTGTGGTTGTATAGTCCCAGCCTCAGACCTCATACTTATGGAGCATTGGCTGAACATCTAATGCATATGGCACACTTTACTGTAAACACTTCAAAAGTTTCAAAGTCGTCATTCGATTGGTTGAACACTACAGGATGTCTGGAAGACGTGTGTGTTGCATTTTTTTTAATGGTCCATCTGAAAACCTGAAGTTGAACAAAGCAAATTGTGATTAATTACTTTACATGTCGGTCAAACTGCCTCTTGGGTGGTTTCATGTCAATAAAAGCTGCTATGGTGTCCAGACCTTCTGCCATCAGCCTGAAGAGCTGGTTATGTGAGACTACTACGGCTGCAACAGTAAATATACAGTAGTTATGCAAACAAGTGTTTCGCATCATTCCATGTACTATATTGTATATTTCAGCATGGTTGGAATGTTGTATTGACCAATCAGAATCCAGGAACAGAATAATCTAATAATGTGTGCTTTGTAACTTGATTTGGGTGAAATAAACAGCTTTGCCTGCAGCAAAACATTGTAACTTATTACATTCTTCAGAGCGTATTCTCAGTCAATCAGTCTGTTAGTTAGCAATCTGTTACAGCTAAGACAAATACTATGAGATGCCACAGTGCTCGAAATGAGACTGAGATCAAATACATAAAGGTGCCCATTTCATAAATAGCTCCAAGGTTAACTATTATCCTATGTGAAATTCAGGGTGCTAAATCCAAAGTTGCCCCTCTGGTAATGCGTGCTACTCTATCTGAGACATGGATAGAGGTTCATTGAGATACTCCAGAAGAAGATTAAATTGAATTTTACGTTCTCTGCGGATAAAATTCAAATCACATTTTGCCATTATTTGATCTTTTCAAATTCACCAGTGGAAAATGTGTTTTCTTGCAAAAGGTAATTTTATACTGATGCCTCCATGGTCTTGAAGTTCAATCTTGTGCAGCATTAGACTTTTTTTTTTAAATAAATGATATACTTCCCACCTGCTTCAGCTCAAGCTGACATGCATAGAAAGCCATCTTTTAAAAAGGTCTTTACACCGTCCTTACACTGAATATATTTTGTGCTCTTCTAAATACTGCATATGACAAATTGATGCAATTTGCTGTTTATTTGTAAAATTGCTGTAATTACTTAAAATATAAACAAACAAAATAACGAATGATGAAAGTGAATTAATTAAAAATAATGAAAACAGCAACTGTTTACATAAAATATATTTTAGGGCTATGACAAAAAACCCAGATCATGTAGCTCATGCTTGTCCTTCTCGTCCTTCTACAGTGCATTCTAAAAAGCATAAATGATGCTTAATACATGAAGGAGACTATTAAGGGTGGCATGAGTCACTTTAAAACTGAAGTACTCTGAAATAACATCTTTAAAGAGCACTTCACTACAAATGCTTGATTGGACTGATGGACACTCCCATAATTCCTTGCACTGCATCAGAACCTTAAAGCGAAGTCCCGACTTTGTTACCATATTGTCAAGAATCCTGCCTTGAGAATAAGTGCACATCAACATGACAGGAACCGTGAGTCTTTAAATATGCGCACTTAGGGATGAGCTTGAGAACTGCGCACTTGGCATTATCAGCTTTAGTCATGACATATTGTCAGATTTGCTAATAAAGGGCGTAATTATCCTCTTTTGGAGGGAATCGTATATATTCACAGTTTTAGATGTGACAATTCAGTGTCACATCAAAAATAAAACACTCGGATTTGAACCAATGCACCATCATTTTATTTCTGTGGTCCTCTTGGGTTAACCTTCTCAGAAACCACTCAGCAGAGCAGCAAAGCGTAAATGAGAGTTTGAAAAAAATAGAGGCACGGCGCTCGCTTCTTTCTTTATTGCAATGGACTGCTGCTCCACGTTCTCTCTGAGTGTGATGTCTGATCCTTCCTGAAATCTGAGGGAATCAAAACAAGTCGAAGAGCTCAAGATATCTGTGGACTGAGTGACTGAAGCAAATGGGATGAGATGCTTTTAAAGAAATCACACAGGTTCAGTCTTTTTTTGCTCTTAATGAACAACGGCAACCAGACACAAACCCATAATCTGCTAAAGTGTTTGGACCCTCATAGCAAGCTTCACTGGGCAGCTATGCCATAATGATGCTGTTGCCCTGTCTTTTGCTGTGTGCACGGCACCGTGAAGTTTCACTACAATATGGACATAGATGATGTTTGTTTCTGGCCTGGTAAAGTCAAAGAGAGAGACCTCATAAAGTCTTGACTTAATTCACTTTACTCGTCCCTCTAAAATACGTCTAAATTTGTTTGAAATATAACTCTGGTTTTCAATTTTTACCCGAGGTCAAAAAACTATTTTGACTTTCTGATCTTTATTGTATTATCCATTACCCACTTTGTAAAACCCATTATGAAAATAATTTATAATAAAACCCATTTGTTCATTAAAGAGTTTGTTTTTACAATATACTCTAAAGCACTTTTAACCCTTCTATTAAGAATGAATGAATTGTTGACTAGGGAGACAGTGGGTCAGCATAAAGAAAATACGTTCATTTTTCTGATGCCAAATTGTATTTTCATGAATGTGTCATTTTGTTTGGAACATGTTTTTTAATGTGTATATGTTAACACATTTTTAAATTCCATATAAAAAAATAATTTAAAATAATCTGATTTTTTGTGTTTTGATATTCCTGCCACTGTTACAAACATACCAATAGCAAAAAATCAGGAGGTATTTTTTGTGTATTCTTGTTAAAAACGTTAGCCAAAGACAACAAAAGGGTTAATATAGGCAGTCAATATTTATAAAGGTCTTTTAATGCAGTCTATGACCTCATAACCTCCACTAACACATGAACTGTTGTGACACACCGTCCTATAACATCCACAGTGCTGGTTCAGCATGTGTATTTAGTGTGCATCATTTTCTGTTTATAGAGACTTGTTAAATATTCAAAACAGACAGAGTTTCTTCAGAGTTAGTACATTGTCAAAGCAATAATTAGACAAGTTCTCTTTATCAAACCGCCATAGGCAGTTCGGTACATCTTTATTTTTGATTATTATTTTCTTAACGCCATTCCAGCTTCTCAAAAGTCAATAGAAAATAAAGAAGTATAATATATAATAACGGATTTATGGCGAGCAACATATAAATAATAATGAAAAATATTCAATGTTTACCAGTGCCTGAATTTTTGGATCGCTCCTAAAAGCATGAAATGAGCTTATTTTTCTCCTGTCATCTTCACATCAGAGCTCGTCATGTACTATAGAATGGCGCATGCTTCATCCTCTCTTCAACCTTCTCAGAACCGATCCGCAATAGTGGCAATTGACCCGTAAAAATCATGTTATACACAGATTTTGTAGGCGGGTTTGGTCCGTTACCTTATTTGCATAATTCCTTTAGTGAATCAGGCACTTAAACAGTGCAGACAGCTATCAGTGAGCACAAATCATCCTTATTGAATTCTCCCATTGTCACTTCTTATTAAAGCCTCTTGCCACAGTTAAAGATAAACAAAACATTTACATTTCTCTATGTAAATCACACTGCATAACGTCAAATTGTGCCAAACTTTATCTAACCCCTAAAAGTAATTATTTGTGTAGCCTAATTTGGTCATCTTATTTAACTGTTATTGAATAATATTTTGAATGAAATGTACTGAATTGTAGCATTCAATTTAGAAACTACATGAAGCATGTTTTGGTTTCCTAACAAACATTTTCAATGCATCTTAAGAAATCATAAGTGTATTTATTCAGCGGGTGGAAATCTGCACAGTTTGGCTCATATTCATAACTGTGTGTTGAGTGTTACAGTAAGAGTCATGCTGTGGATTGTGACTCCCAGAAGAACAGGTCACCTGACCTTCATGTGTGCATCACTGCGCACAGCAGGGTTTGTGATGGCTGTGTTTGGATGCTGCACAAAGGTCTCCTGACACCCACAAAAACACACACTACTTAATATTTAAGAGTCAAAATATTTTTAATTAATTAATTTAATTAATATTGATACCTTCAGAGTACAAATTATACCCACATGTGCAGTTTGTACAGTTCACAAACACACACACGTTTACTTGTCTATCTAAATAGAGACATCCTGTAGACTTCTATTTGTTTTATAGTTATAAATACTATAACCTAATTCAAACCCTCACTGTAACTCTAACCTTAACAGAAAACGTTCTAAAAAAACCTAAACAACTTTATTTACTATTCTTTTAACAAATTTTACAAAAAAAAGGTAAAAAACAAAAAAAAACTAGCCATTTTTTACAAATGTCCCAAAAGGAGGTTTTCCTCAGATTTGTCAGATTTTGCTGACTTTTGGCTATAGATTTGTCTCCAATATATAGTTAACCTCCCCCACACACACCTTAACACACAAGCACTCACACATGCACAAACACACTCACACACACATTTCACAGCAATAATGTCACTTTAGTCCCAATTTTCTGTGCAGTAGGAGGTTGTTTTTCCTGCTAATTTTCCCTTTCAGGCGGGTCCCTAATGTGTTTTGATATGTGTTTTTGTCATGATGTCATGAGACGCATGGGTGTGTGAGTGTTGAGCAGGTTTCGGACCCTGTTGGACGTGACACACATGAGTAATAAGGGCTGTTACGGTCGAGCTGCGTGTCTGACCTTGCAGTGCATTTGAGTTGCGCTCATGCATAAATGCAGCCTCTTAGTTCTTTTGGACATCATTATCAAATGATGCACCTAGTAGGAATTATTTGTTGGATGTTACTGACAGATTACACATACGTTTTATCTGTGTGGCTGAGAACGAATGGAGAACATTAGGCAAATTTGTTTTGTATCCTTTGTGTTGTTTTCAGCGCAATGCTATTTTGCAATATTGTTCTTCATTTGAACTTTAACTTTACGCTTAATCAAATGAATCCAAATGTTACGGAGAATTTATACCTCATATACCGTAAACACCTTCAACCACTGCTGTAATTATGTACCGCCAGATTTATCTTTATTTGAACTGAAAACATTGTGTGCATGCTATGCGAAAATGTGTGCTGTGAAACTGTTATAAATGAACAGTGTGTTTGCAGTGAAAACAACTGCTAGTAGTGATAAAGCTACATAAAATCATCGGTAGAAATAATTACAATATGTGCTGCCTGACACTAATGACAGTAATAAAAATGGTAAAAGCCTTTGAGGATGAGGCCAAACCATAAGACATCAATTTGATGGTATTAAGGCACATTTCTACAGAACTTAACACTAAGCACTAGGAAATGAGGGTAATAAAATGTGACTAAGTGCAAAGTCGTCCTGATCCAAACTGCATCTGCTGAAGATCATCATTATTTATCAGCTGCTGTAAACAGTTTATTTATTTAAGAAAGAGACGATTTATAAGTCATACAAACACTGGTGTCACTTTAATTAAAACTGGGAGGAAGAGAATGTTATTGCTTACAGGTTTCTCTTTATACCTCAGAAAACAAAATGTTTTTAGTTCTCTGTAACTGTTAAAATTCCAACAGATTGGACAATCTTTGATGTACAGTAAGATATACAGTAATCGTGGTGTAAAATTATTATTAATAGCATTAAGGAGTTCATATATACCTGGGAGAACTATTCCTTAACATACCCATAACATAGCATTTTAATAGCTGTTGCTCACCTTTTCTTTATGGGCACAGTTCATATTTTTTTAACCAATCATCTGAGCTGTAAGTGTCATGTGACTGATTACTTTATATCAGAGCTCAAATATTTTATTATATTAGATGTTTCATCAGTGGCTGAAATTGTTGGAAGGCTCTTCAAAACATGAATAGGTTCACATTTTCCTTTTTAGCTGTCCTTCAAGACAGCTCAAGACAGCCATTATTGAAGAACTGTGTTAGTTTCCTACTTCAGATTTGCCCTCCTTTAACTAACCAAAAGCCAAAGATTAACCCTCTTTGATAGCATATTCCTAATAATTTGGTCTTGGGAGAATTTAAAGAGAAAGATTTGAGATACAGCAATCTTCGACTTTTGATTTATGTATTTGTAATAATGAGCACAGTTTGAGACATCATTGGGATGTCCCTATTGAAACTCTAGAGAAGACATATGGGATTAATAGGATCTTTTGCTATGACGAAGTGTCTCCATTTGATCTCCATTTATTCTCATTAGCCTCTATGAGAAACCTATTGATAAATCTTATTTAGGATTTCTCATTCATGCAGATTAAAAATCTAAACTTGCACCTGTAAAGCGTGACTCAATCAATGGAATTTATTTACTTTTGCATTTCAGATCCAATCAACAGCGTTAAGCTCCACCAGAGCCTTGTGGGAATTCTTAACCTATCAGTATTAAGAAAAACACACGCTCACATGTCAGTACATGTACATGCATGAAGTCTTGATTTATCAGCCTCAGAGTGTATCCAGGTAAATGTGGTTAGGTGACGGACCCGCAAGAACTGTTTCATGTGGAGGTGAAGCTGGATCCCAAGAGATAGATCAGAAGGAATTGTGATGAGAGAGAAAAAGGGAGAAAGAGGCCTGGTACAATACTTACCGCATCAACACTTCAGAAACCCTTTATCTCCTCACCCCCCTTTTGAATTACCACACAAAAAAGATAAATAGAGAGGCAGTATGAGGCGTTTGAGCTAAAAGATCATTGCCAGATCAAAGACCTTGACTGATGGACTCATCTAATTCGAATATAGTATGAAGCAATTACCACATTTAAAGCTAATGATGGGTTTTTAATGCAAACCTGCAGATAAATTGAAAGCAACACAGTGGTTCGAGATCAGGTTTTGGTAAGCGAATAGGAAACAGCGAGCGAGAATAAGAAATCACAGCATACGTACTGTAGCGTGACAGGAAACCTGCAGGACTGCGGAGAGCATGATTTTCTGCATGAAAAGAAAACCATAATGAATTCTTAATAAAATGAACGAACTTAAACTAGTGTGATGACGCATGATGCACTGGCCATCAGAAAAAATGAGCGCGAGGTTTTAATAATGAAAATCAATTTATCTTATGAAGGGGGCATACATCACTGTTTTTAGCAGTCTGTTTACTGGGAGGGTCTTCCTGAAATACCACTTTCATTCTCTGCGAGGCTCTCATACACTCGGACCTTCATATAGCTCCCTCAAAGTCCTTGCATCCCCTGTTGACATGTGGCACAGTAACAGTATAAAACTACAAAACAACATAAGCTCCAAATTTTTAGATAAGATTATTTAAATTTTGCATATATTTAAAGATAAATACCAAAATAAATTTTAAAAATCTAAAATAGTACAAAGTTTTCTGTGATATTTAGGTTTAGGGGTAGGGTTATTGTAGGTGGATAGAATATACAGTTTGTGCAGTATAAAAACCATTACATCTATGGAATGTCCTCATAAAACATGAAAACCCTATATATGTGTTTCTGTGTGTGTGTGTGTGTGTGGGTGGGTGCGTGTGGGTGTGGGTGGGTGCATGTGTGTGGGTGCTTGGTTCATCATGCCCTCACAGTTTATGACATTTTCATCAGAAGAGCAGCACAGCTCTGACCTGCCGCTATAGCACTATTACAAACTTTGTGCTAAATATGCTGGCCATTCAGTGAAGGTCAGAGCATTTATCTCACCCTTCAGAAGAGCTCCAGTGTGCTGGGCTTCACACGTGATCACACACAATGTATAGTGTGGCAGAGTTCCAAGAATAAAAACACACTTTCTCTGCTCACAGCTTTTGTGTGTGTTATTTTATGAGGTAATCTGCAACAATTGCAGTTTGCATCAAGTGGTATATGCATTCATTATTCATGGCTGTCTATCTTATATCTTAATATATAATCCTATATATTCTATGCAATGGCATAGAAATGATTTAAAAGTGAGGGAAACATTATGGTGCTATTTATCATTGAGAAAGTGGAAATATGGGCAAAAATGTGTATTTGAAGGATATAACAGTTATAATGGGTGCCGGGCTTCTGATGGTACAGCTACATGTGCAGAATGTTGAATAGATGTGAAACAGAAACCAAAGTATTAAAAAAGACACTTAAGCCACACTTAAAATTTTCTATGACAACATATGCAACTAAGTGGTATTATGAGAAAAATAGCACAAACACACTTAAAGAACACACTTCTAAAATAAAACAAAAAACATTTTTAATGTGGCTTACCAACCATATATGTTTTGGGGTAAATGTAAAGTGCTATTTTAAGGTACACACTGAAAATCTGACATGTATTTGATGTTTTTTTACTTGTTAGGTTAATAGCATCATTCGTTGGGAAAAACATAGCTTATTTTTAGAAATTAATTCAAATTTTCACAGGTAGACTCTGAATAGCACTGTACATATGTTGGAAATACTGTACACATATAACACACAGTATAAGAATAAATATATAAAAATATACATGACGTGTATCTTGCACTTGACACACACTTTGTTTTTCAAACTGTATACAACATGATAAACACTATTAAACTTTCAAGGAGGGATGGAGACAGTATTGACAAATCTATGAGAGCTCGGTATGATAAAGCAGTCCAGTGTGCAGACACAAATACAGCTCCTCAGACAGCTAGCCTGGGTAAATATTTGAGCTCTGCCCAGCACATATCAAGGTCTCTAGAGAGACCGACACAATTCCAGGTGAGAATGGGTTTATTCCCATATTGCATTCCTGCTATATCTGATCTCTTCCCGTGGCTCAGGCAGTCATGTTCTTTCTGTAGGAGATGAAGGATTTAAGACGCAATCAACACAAAATTACTTGAGACAGTATAAAATGCTTGGTGTACAAAATGTTAGTTATTATTTAATCATAAATAATAGACTAGTGTAACCTAAGGGCCACTTCTGAGTGGTAATTTTGTTTTTACAATATGACTTTTTGCAGAACACAGACATTTTAGTTTGTATTTTATTTGCGCGTGTGTTTCAAGAGTGCAATGTTTTGCTTTAATTAGATTAAAAGGATTTATGAAGCACATAAAAAAAGTCTGTTAGAAAATAAAAAATAATACATTGTGGCAGTTTTGTGCAAGTAAAAAAACAACAAAAAGAACACTTATTCTTAGAAAACATATTCTTTTAATATCTTATACCATTTTTCCTCAGTAAATGTTTAATGAGGATGTTTGAATCTGTTCACCAACTGCCAACTTTTAAAAAACTGGGGAAAAAATAATTGTAATATTGTAGGGCTATTAATTAGACCATACTAAAGTCAATATCTTTAAAAACATCAACCCATATGGGCTAAAAATAAAGCTGAAATATGAACAGAAAATGCATGAACACACTCGCTTCATTCTGAATATGGAGCTCAGGCCTCTAATTAGGGACTGCTGAGTTTGCACGCAGAGCACTATATTGTATCATGCAGTGCAGTCATTTGTCCGAATGGGCCCACAGGCTGCAATTGTCCAATAATGTAGTGATAGTTACTGTGCAATTACAGAATATATGTACCATGCACTCACGGGCCACTGTATTAGATACATCTGTTCAATTGTTCGTTAATGCAAACAAATAATCATTCAGTTATGTTGGAACAACTCAATGCATTTAGGCATGTATGCATTGATGATAGAGGAGAGTGACTTTAAGTGACTTTGTATGGGCATGGCTGTTGGTTCAGATTGAGCTGGTTGGAGTATTTCAGAAAGTGCTGGGATGTCTGGGGTTTACAGAGAATGGCTCAAAAGCTAAAAAATGTCCAAAATATACAGTGAGCAGCAGAGGTGATGGTAGAGGTCAAAGGAAAATGGTCACACACACACACACACACACACATGCATACATATGCTGATTTAAAAATGTTTTTTGGCTGCTTGGCCTAATATTACATAACACAATATGGTTTTCATACATATATAATATGTGTATACCATACGCATATAATATACATGTTTAAAAGACACCTTTGACAGGCTGTAATAGAAGAAAGTAGATATCAGAGGAGATTTTATTGGCTTTTGCAAGCTTTGTATTCTAAACGCACATTTTTTAAAAGAGCACTATTTGACAATTTTCTTTAACTGGAAAAGTGTAAATCTGTGGTGAATGTTTTCATAGTGCAAATAAAGGCCAAGCCACTTTTACAACCATGAAAGTGCAACAATTTCTGTTAAGAGGATATTGACTGTTAATAAGGATCTGACATGCAGGTGACTAGTATCAGAGATCGTTTCAGAAAGGAAACACAATTCATCTGTTCATTATTTCTATTTGGACCATTTAGACAGCTGACATGCTTTTATCCTAAATGACTTATAGTGCATTGAGTACCTACATTTTGTCAGTACATGTCCCTGGGAATCAAACCCAAAACCCTTTGTGCTGCTAACCAATACTCTACCCATTGAGCTACATTTCCTGTCTGGTTCCTTTCTGTCACTACATATATGTCGACATGAAAGGCGAGACTAAGGAGAACTGTTACAGTGGATCATTTTCCTCTACATGACCAGCACTTTCATTGTGATACCTGCATATCAACAGATAATTATCACACGAGAGAGCCGGTACTTCACAGTTTGTGATTTTGTGAGTACACAAAGCAAGGCAAAAAAAAAACAAGAAAAAAGAGAGAGATAGTGAAAAAGTGAAACATTAATCAAGTTTGTCCAAGCGAGTCAGTGCTTTGTTCTATGACCTGAAAAACAGGTCACCAGGGTACAGTTCTACTACACAAAACAGAAATGCCCGAAGCGGAACAGCGGAGCGCTCTGAGAATAGCGGTTGAGCTTAAGATGTACTCAAAACCCAAAACTACAGCAGACATTAATCATGACGAATGCATGACAGTCCCAGAGCAAAACAACAGCCGCCGATATCACTCATGCAGCAGATTAAAGAATCGTCCACAGGCATTAGTCTGTATTCTGTTGCTGAACTT
>JAZGTK010005674.1:0-21990 GCA_036877625.1 Ambastaia sidthimunki
CAATGAGCCTCGTCTTTACGACTTACAATGCCGCCTCTTAAATGGAACTCGATGGTGCACCATGTTTCTTAGTGCAAAGACAATACTGTGAATTGATACAGAGTCCTGCTCTGTTTACCGTGTCACAATGCTAACGGCTCTTCACTATGCTAATGCAGCTGATGTGAGACATTAAGGTGGGACGGGGCTCAGATGGGCTAACTAAGGCCTTAAATGCAGGAAATACGCGAACCACAGTCAACAGACAAGCCAACCCTGGCAATTATACCCTGGGCCAGGTGCACTGATCACTAAGAGCCTATTGGTAACCATGCCGCTCTGATGTTCTTAACAACCACTGTTGTGCAGATCAACTCATAATAGGCACTACATAGGCAGGCATGACTTGATCTGTTCTTTCTGCTCTGTCTGAGTGTGTGTGTGTGTGTCTGCCAAATTAATTTCAGTGACACAAGCAGCACAGTCTTCTTCAAGCTGGAGAAATGAGAACAAGAAGGTCACTTATTCGGATTAAAAGGAGCACAGAAAGAGGTCAGGTCAGGCAGGATATGATATAGCCTTTGTTGTGCCCAAAAACACAATGAAAGACATAAAGAGTAATCCACTCATCTAAAACTAAATCTATATTGGCTGGCTTGATACAAAGATTTCAGTAAAATAAAAAAAATAAAAAACTTAGGACTGAATCCCTCTTGCACTTAGAAATAAATGCAGTTACCCTAACTTCTTTGTGCTATAAAAAGTGCTTTATACAGATACAAAACATTTTTTAAATTAGACTACTGGACTAATTATCATTGGATATACACAATGTTTCTCACTATTTTATACATTAAGTAATTGATAGTATTTTGTTTTACAAAAAATAAATCATGCATGCAGTTATTTTTACATAAAAATAAATATAAAAACCAAATGACTAAACACTGTCTAATACCTCCCGTTAAAAAAAGCTGATTGTATGCTGTGTTAGTTCATCCCCTGGTGGCTAATATTGGAAGTACAGTCAATTTACCGAGCCTTACAACAATTTATATTGTAATCTTGGTTTAACGTTGGTTGAATCTTTTAGGTCAAAGATTCAAGACTCACAATTCAGGCATTCCGTGAAATAAAATCTATAATTTAAAAAATACACTTAATTGCTTTATTTCAACAAGTTTATCTCTTTGCAGATACGTTAAGCCCTCAGGTAGGATTTCTGCTTATGTTTGTTGATACCAAGAGTAGCTTTGTTCTGCTCCACAATGTCTTCTCTGATGTCAGATCAGAAGGACGTTGAGAGCGTCTCTTCTCTGAAGTAACAGTTTTTTGGCGTTCCCTAATACCTTGCACTGTGTGCTCAGAGGACATGCTAGAAGTTTTTGATTCTAAGGGGTCAGAAACATCTTGTGGGTGCAGGTGGAACGGTGATGGAGGTGGCCTACAGTCACATCTTCCAAAGGTTCGAGACTGTCTTTAGACCCTTTAGAGTCGAGAGCAAACCTCGCCTTTAGCTGGTGGAGAAACTGAGCACCTTCCAGGTTCTGCCTCCAGTTTGGGTCATAGTGCAGGTCAGCATAAAAATCTTTAATAGCTGTTTGCCTAAAATGTTTCAAAATGAAAAAGAAAAGTTAAGTAAGTCATAAACACTTAGCAAGAGCTGAGGTGCATGCTGGGTAAGTCTCATTTAGTGCTTTGGCATTGTCAATACGACAGTACAAATGCCTAAAACAGCCATCACAACACAAGGAAAACAATAGTCTACATTTCTCATTTGTAGCAAAATGGTAATAACGTGTTGTAGCCCCTCTCCCCGCCCTTATCCCTAATGACTACGGGTCTGAAGACCACAATTTGGGACTTGTTTTGCAAATGGCTAATTCAAACATATGAAATAGGTTCAAACTACAACCTAATGTGCTCCTATCATCATTGGATGAAAAGATCTCATTAAAATAATTAGAAGACTGCCTCTTTGTTGTGAGCCTATGAATAGTACAAGAAGCTCTTCATATCCCATAATGCCAAACATGAGGATACCTGGATACACAGCCAATGAGGGCAAAGAGGCAAGAAATGGCTCAATAATGATTCCACCGACGTGATCTTGAGAATGTACCACGACTTAACAGCTGTGAAAGAGTTTTAAACATGCAAAGTCCCTCTCATGCTTCTATAAACATGTCGAAATTAAATCCAACAGGACAACACAAACTATTATTTTCAACTTATTATGTTCTAAATGTGGTACTTAAGTCTCTTTAAAGACAATGTACATTGTATATAAAATGGATGGAAACTAAATGGGTAGTTATTAGCTTGAATGAGATTACGATAAATATTGCTGTGCTCCATTTACAGGATTTCATTTATAGCGTGAAAATATGATGCAATAACGTTTCGGCTTCGACCGCAACAATAAAGTCTTTGTTGAGGTTTGCCACAATCATTATGAAACAAACTATGCGTGGGGTTAAGTAGTTCTTCAGTGCATGAGGTATCAGTCTGCAAAAAATTAAACACAAATGCGTCTCCTTTATTCCTCTGTCAGATTCTGAGAGGAGGTGGAGGACACAACAGCTGGGCCGGGAATGAAGGAGCGGGACAGATGCAATGATCCACACTTCAGATTCCAACAATCTGTGTTTCTACAGCACAGAGAGCTCTCCCATTCATCCACAACAAAGCCACTGCTTTTTAACAGACTGCTGAATGAGACCTCATTGTGGTAATGTCCTGCAAACTAAAAATCTAATTTCCTCTAAATGAGGGTTCTTGTTCGGAAAGCACAGACATTAGTGGGTATTTCGACTCAATTAAAATGCAAGAACAAACATCATTTTCAACGTCTGTCATTATCTGTTAGACAAGTGAATAAAAGCTGTCAGTTATTTCGGCTGTTTGCCATGCAGCTACACAATAAAGCTCATAATCATTTTGTTAGTATTTAATTTGGTAATATTCGGGTATTGCCACTGTTTGTTTAGCCTATTTGTTGTTTAGCCTATCCTAAACTATGATCTCTGTGTCACACCTAGTCACAGACAACTTTAAGACAGACCGCATTAAATAGCCACTTGTCACCTCCACACTATAACCTTTGAGAGCTGGATGTGTGTCACTGATAGGTCTGTCGATTGCACACAAACATCAGACATGTTTGCCCCATTAGTGTAGGAAAAACACCAATTGCACAAATAAGCTATTTAAGCTAACTGGGTAGTTGACATGGATATTTATAGGTGTACATTTTTATATCAAAATTTTAGGTAAAATGGATTTAAAGTAGGAAGATGTTTATTATACGTGCTGTGAATGATTAAAACGTTTTCCAGTGTGCAAATAAGGTTGTAAAAGTACAAGTATTGTATGTACTCTCTCGAACAACATTAAGTCAAAACATTGCATGTATACTTGATTTAGATTAATGCTGTTCTAAATTGTTTCGATTAAATATAACATGCGTAAGGCATAAATAAAGCAACTGGTATGTCAAATACCCAATAACAGGTGGTTGTCGGAGTGTATTGTTAGTTACCTCTGTGTCCCGTGTCTTGCAGTGATCTGCGGTCCTTTCGCCTGTGTAAGTTTCAGGTCATGAAGGCCATTAAGATGTCCTTAACCATAAACTGATGCCTCCCTGACAGACTTAGCACACGGTTTGGAGATCTCAGCAAAAAATAGATGACTGTCATGAATAATAAGCATCTGAAGCTCTCATTGGTCCTCTTTCTCTTGCAACAAACTCTCAGTGTCTGATTCAAGCGAGTCCCACAGCATCGGACCAGCGGCCTTTTGTATGTTTTTATTTATCAGGCTGGTGGAGATGATAATGGTGCTGTTGCTGCGATTTATAACATAACATTATAACATAACAAAATAACATTCGTTTATTTTGACCTTTATTAATTGTTATTTTCGGTTTACTCGATGTTTGACTGTCATTTTAGCGGCGTGTTCCTAAACGTTGACAGGAATAATGTACTTAAAACAAATGAGCTCATACAGAAACAGATCGATATGTTTGATTTAATGACATACTGCATATAGACACGTAGTTTGTTATGGCCGATGGCTTCCGGTTGCTAAACTGTTGCCATGGAAACCTAGACGCCTTCAGTGTGAACGCATGCGCAATTAATCGGGTGCTTTTCGTTGGTCTCCTGAGCAACCAGTATAACGTAGAGATCAGCTGATGAGGTGGGTGGGTACCTGTTTCAGTGTATAAAAATGTATTACACCGTTTATCGACATTGGTTTCATACTTGTACCCTGTTTACATGTAATATATACCATGCGTGTATAACAGCATTTAATACTGCGTGTAATATTACTAACATTAGTGTAAATGAACTTCAACGAGCTTACCAAATTAGGATACTGATCAAATTCTTCAACAATAGGGTAAACTGAATGCATTCTGAACTTAATTGCTATTAACAGGCTCCTGCAGAATCTGGCCAAACTGACTTAAGCTTTATCAAAAGTTTTTAAAGGGTATTAAACCGGGACACACCAGAAGCCTCTGTCAAAGTCTCCAAGTGACAATTCAGTTGTGTAATGAAATGACAAGAAGTTTATAAAAGAAACTAATAGTGAAACAGTGAAAGTACCAATGCCATACAGGTCCAGAATAAACACAGCAGAATATGGTTTGGGAATAAGCAACCATTTTATTTGTTTACATCAAGCACCAAGGCATTTGGAAAAGTCTTGAACACTTGTGAAAAAAATGAACATTTCACAAGTTGATAAATAGATCCACATAGTAAATCCGTTCCCTGTGATCTGGAAATAAAGTGATCCCTTAATCCCCTTTTAATTAACTGCAACAATCTCTCTGCAAGTTGAAATCGGCTAAAATGTTGACTAACAATTTTAGGAGTCCAACAACAGAGGGCAACAGTAAACATTACTATGGAGGTAGCAAAGTGGTCTTGGAATGGCTTAGTCAACCTCCTCGATGGTTGGGCCAGAGGATCCACCTCCTGGAGCTGATCCAGCCCCTGGGAAGCCACCAGGCATACCATCAGGCATTCCACCTGGCATGCCTCCAGCGCTCTGATACAGCTTGGTGATGATTGGATTGCACACCTTCTCCAGCTCTTTCTGCTGATGCTCAAATTCTTCCCTCTCAGCAGTCTGAAATCGTGAACACAATGGAGAGACTTTAGAGCTTCCAACATTATTAGAATCAAGGCGCTTAATTTACACTACCACTGACTAGATTTCAAATTGGTTTGTCACATCTCAAATTACCTGGTTCTTGTCAAGCCAGCTGATGACTTCATTGCATTTGTCAAGTATCTTCTGTTTGTCCTCGTCACTGATCTTGCCCTTTAGCTTCTCATCTTCCACAGTTGACTTCATGTTGAAAGCGTATGACTCCAGACCATTCTTTGAAGACACCTTGTCACGCTGCACGTCATCTTCAGCCTTGTACTTCTCAGCTTCCTGCACCATGCGTTCAATGTCCTCTTTGCTGAGACGACCTGAAATGGATCTTCAGTTAAGTAAACTCAAGTAGTTACAATTATTAACTATTTAAGTTAAATGAGAAGTTAAATATTTACCCTTATCGTTGGTGATGGTGATCTTGTTCTCCTTTCCAGTGCTCTTATCAACAGCTGAAACATTCATAATGCCGTTGGCATCAATGTCAAAGGTGACCTCAATCTGGGGAACACCACGAGGTGCAGGGGGAATTCCAGTAAGCTCAAACTTGCCCAGCAAGTTGTTATCCTTTGTCATTGCACGCTCACCCTCATAAACCTGAAGAAAAAAAAATTCGTTAAAACAACATTTTGCTCAATGGGACAGAACTACCATATTTTGCTGTTTGGAGAAAGTACTGTATGGTATCAACCTGAATGAGGACACCAGGCTGGTTGTCTGAGTAGGTGGTGAAAGTTTGAGTCTGTTTGGTTGGGATTGTGGTGTTGCGCTTGATGAGTACAGTCATGACTCCACCAGCTGTCTCAATTCCAAGGGACAGAGGAGTGACATCGAGCAGCAGAAGATCCTGAACGTTCTCAGACTTGTCACCGGAGAGGATGGCAGCCTGGACAGCTGAAACAGAAAGATGTGAAATTAAAATCTGGGGTAACACGAGAAGGCCAGCAAGTAAACTACAGCAGTCGCTCAGACATCCAAGGAAGGTACTTGGGCCATCTTTGGTCTTTCAACCTCTGGTGGAAACTACGAATGGCAGGAATCAACTTCATCATTGCGAGTGTTTGTTCAAGGTCAAAAACATCAAGTCACTAACCTGCTCCATAGGCAACAGCCTCATCAGGGTTGATGCTCTTGTTGAGCTCTTTGCCATTAAAGTAGTCTTGGAGCAGTTTCTGGATCTTGGGAATGCGAGTGGAGCCACCAACCAGGACAATGTCGTGAATTTGAGCCTTGTCCATCTTGGCATCACGAAGGGACTTCTCAACGGGGTCCAGGGTGCCACGGAAAAGGTCAGCATTGAGCTCTTCAAAGCGGGCCCTGGTGATGGATGTATAGAAGTCGATACCCTCATAGAGGGAATCAATTTCAATACTGGCCTGAGTGCTGGAAGACAGGGTGCGCTTAGCTCTCTCGCAGGCAGTGCGCAGCCGACGAACGGCTCTCTTGTTGTCACTGATGTCCTTCTTGTGCTTGCGCTTGAACTCTGTGATGAAGTGGTTCACCATGCGGTTGTCAAAGTCTTCTCCACCCAGGTGAGTGTCTCCAGCAGTAGATTTGACCTCAAAGATGCCATCTTCAATGGTGAGGATAGACACATCAAAGGTGCCACCACCAAGATCAAAAATAAGGACATTCCTCTCAGCACCAACCTGTTAAAGAATTGAGAATTATTAAATCCATTTTACAAAAGTAAAATGACATGACCTAATAAATTTCGCTCAGACATCCAAGGAAGGTACTTGTACCATCTTTGGTCTTTCGACCTCTGGTGGAAACTACGAATGGCAAGGAATAAACTTCATCATAGCGAAACTGATGTGGAGAGAAAAAAAAAAAGTAATGTACTAGTTCAGAAACTAAATCTGTATGTGCTTAACTAACCTTCTTGTCCAGGCCATAGGCAATAGCAGCAGCAGTTGGCTCATTGATGATACGCAGAACATTCAAACCAGAGATGGTACCAGCATCTTTGGTGGCCTGCCTCTGAGAGTCGTTGAAGTAGGCAGGGACTGTGACGACAGCATTGGAAACAGTCTGCAAGAAAAGTGTGGGTTAAACATTGTCGCATGGAACAAGACAACACCAGTAAAGCTAAAGCAACTAAGCGCATATCGCTCAGACATCCAAGGAAGGTACTTGGGCCATCTTTGGTCTTTCAACCTCTGGTGGAAACTACGAATGGCTGGAATCAACTTCATCATAGCGAAGCGCAGTAACAAACGAGTTCAATAAGACAGCAAGAAAAGCCATAAGCACCCAAACAACTCACCTTTCCCAAATAGGCCTCAGCAATTTCCTTCATTTTGGTAAGGACCATTGACGAGATTTCCTCAGGGTAGAACGTCTTGGTCTCACCCTTGTATTCAACCTGCACCTTAGGACGGGTATTGTCGTTGATGACATTGAAAGGCCAGTGCTTCATGTCAGACTGAACAACGCCATCATCAAACCTGCGACCAATCAGGCGCTTGGCATCTATAGGAGGAAAAGGAATCCGTTATATAATTGTTGCAATCTATTGCTAATAAAACCTCTGCTACAATTTCGCTCAGACATCCAAGGAAGGTACTTGGGCCATCTTTGGTCTTTCAACCTCTGGTGGAAACTACGAATGGCAGGAATCAACTTCATCATAGCGAATAAAAAAAAAAAGACTAAATTAAGGAACACTGACAAGAAAAAAAAAACCTTACCAAAGACTGTGTTGGTGGGGTTCATGGCCACCTGGTTTTTAGCAGCATCTCCAATCAATCTCTCGGAATCTGTGAAAGCTACATAGCTCGGAGTGGTTCTGTTTCCTTGGTCATTAGCAATGATTTCAACTTTTCCGTGCTGGAAGACACCCACACAGGAGTAGGTGGTCCCGAGATCAATGCCGACAGCTGGTCCCTTAGACATTTTGTCTGTGGGGGAAGGTAATGCAAAATGAATACGATAGAATAGATAATGACTCCTTCAAAAACTAACACATGGCTGTAAAACGTAAACGGAGCAGCACATGCAGTAACGGAGCGGCATACGCGGATGTGCGTCAGACCACGTGGTTGAGCCTTCTGGAACGTTCTATAGTCAAATCCTTAAGGAAGCGTCTTAAGTGACTTAATATTGAATCGGCTTAAAATGTTAAAACTCTGTATATTGGTATTCTATAAAGTATTCTGAAAGTTTAGACAACTTAAGGCATAATGTGACTGCGGAAAACTGGTTACAGTTTAAGGAGGTGCCGGGCACGTTATTCGATAACACGAGGTGACGACCAACGTTAAAATTTAACATTCTGCGGATCTGCAAACTAAAAACAAATAGAACTAACACTAATTGTTTGAGCAAATGATTTTGAAATAATACAAACAGGAAGTAAAAACAAAACGGGTTAAAACAAACAAAATACGATAACGATATTTTAAGATAAAATTAAAATCAGAAAAATTGATAAAGTAATGGTTCGGCCTATATACAAAAATTCAATATTTTGAATTCATTTCGCAAAAATTCTATATTTGCGAGAATAAACCGAGTATAGCACTCGAAAATTACACTACAAATGAGGGTGGAGTAAACTTTACGCCGGCAAAGAACACAATTTTAGAAACAATACAATCGAGAACAAAGAGATTTTTAACATACCAAGCTGGAGTTACGCCGAGATTAATGGAGATGCCGGTACCAGAGCTGGAGTGGCGACAACTGGCTCGCTCGCCTTGCCTAGATGAGAGAGTGTGCGAACGTTCTAGAACAGTATATATTGCCGGTGGCTGAGCCAATCAGATTTCACTTCAAACCGTAAGCACCATTGAGAAATTCAAATACTACATTATGCCACGCCCACAAGCTAAAAACCAAGCGCATTATTGGTGGAAAACTGTTTAGCCCATTCTCCACAGTTTGCCGCAACCGCAGTCAATGCGGAACAGTTTGTCCTCTAGATGAATGAATAGCAGCGAGAACATGGACCGAAAATAAGTCGATGATACAGCAAAACAGCAGAAATGACTGATGCATGAAGGAAAATCGTCCCTTACTTACGAAGATCTTCTTCAATAGACGTGTGATAAGCACGTACATGTGAAAATCATTGACAAAATGTAGCTCAAAAGATCTCAATGATCTTGGTAATCTGGAACTGTATGGCACTATACTTTTATGAAAACATGCTATTAAACGAGAACCATATCTATTATTTTGTAATAATAATGACCAGCTGACTGTACATTATTCCTTACCTGATATGGCTTGAGATGGCAGAATATAATTGGCCAATTGGCCAAGAATATAAATATAACACGTAGAGACATTATGTGTTTAAATCCTACACATATTACTTAAAGTCACTTTATATACAATTTCCTGCACGTTCTGATAGTCAATTTATTGATGTACATCACAAATCTCTTTTTACAATTATTAAAAGGTAAACTATGACATCATTAAAACAGTACAAAACTCAGAATAAAAACGTAACTGTATACAGACAAAAGTAAATTTGTCGTAAATTTGTCTTTACGACAAATACATTTAAACAATAAGTACAAAATAATATATATACAAAAGGAAGCTTATATTAAACACTTTTCAATGTTCTCACACAGGCTGAGCACTGTTGCACTGTTAAACTGTAAAGTCAGTTTAGTCTCTTATAAGAATTCAGGTCCTGCTGAATATTTCTCTAAATTTCAGTTTCCTTCACACAAGTTATTTTTATTGAACTGTCTTGTTCGTCACTGGTCGCTTCTGTATTGTTTAAATTTGCTTCATTCTGTGAAATTTCTTCCTCTATTTTGTATTCTGTGAACTTTGAGTTCCAAAAACCTAAATAGAAAAAAAATATATATCAATAGTTTGCAAAGACACACACGAAAACCTGTATATTATTTACCAGTTTGGAAATTATGAGTTATTCTACCATTTCTTTTCTCCTGGGCCTGTTTCTCTTCATGGCTGGATTTTGATTTGCTGCTTTCCACAGATTGGTCAGATTCTTCATTCTCTGTCATTAAAATTAACACAATTAAATGTTGGTCCTGGATGCTGATTGGTCAACAGTTAAGCTTTAGTCATAGCTGTGACCTCTTCACTGAGGTACTGTTTGCCACTATCACTGCCCAGTATCCATCCATAATCATAAGAAAGCATAATAACTTTTTGCATAATTAAAGCCTAAACAAAGCAATTTTACTCACTTAAACATCAAAAATATTCAAAAATGTATATTACCTTTTTTCCAAGCTAGATGGGCCCTTCTTAGTTTAATTGCAAAGAAGACGATGACAGTAAGCAAACATATAATAAGACATATCATCAGAAAAACCAGCAGCGGTGAGCTTTGTTGAACAGAATTTTGTTGTTCAGGTTTGCGGTCCTCAAAACCTGCAAACATAAGTAATACTGTTACATTCAAATGACTTAGAATCATTACATTGACTTAGAATGAGGTTACCATTATACAAGCATTTATATACAATAAAAACATTTAACTGGATTGTTGGCATCAATAAATTATTTATCACACCTTCTGAGCTGGTGCCATTTTTGATCTGGGATTCTTCAGTTGAATTGGTGACTGAACTGGTGTCGGAACTGAAATTTGTGTGTTGTGCTGAAATGCAAAAAAAGAGAGATGTATTATTAATTAAGCTAACTTAACTATGTTAAAAGTTTAAATGTACACAATAAAGTCAGAAAACTAAACGCAAAATGTAAAGAGTCAACAGAAGGTGGCAGAAATTGCCTTGTGAATCAACACATAAAAATATTAAAATATGAAGCAGGAAAAATGTTTAATTCAAATGTTTTATCATCTTACTTGGTGTGCTGGTAAAGGAAGTGCTTTCCTCTGTCGAGTACGATTTAGGCCTTTCTGAAAGTGATGTCAGTTTCATGTGTGCTGTGATCAGATATTAAAACAGATGTTGAGGTATTACATTCATAAAGCAAAAGAGAAAAACAGGAATGACATTTCTTAAGCAGGCACCAACGCTATGAAACAAAATGCACTGAAATGATTGTGTGCAGTATGCAAAATCTACCAGTAGGTGGCCATAGAGAGTTACACAGCGAGTACAGTATAACAGTTTCATACTGTGGGTGTATGAGAAGCCCACATCAAGTTTCCAAAGTTATTTCATATGAACTGTTTTTGTAGTATTTAGTCATTTGGCCATCAGATGCGTCAAACAGCTTTTAAACATTAATTGGCTCATCCTTTATGCAAATATTTTTATGTTTATATAAGTATGTTTTATGTTTATATAAGTATGAAATATGTCCTGCTCACCTGTAATGCTACTGAAAGGGGCAGTTGTCTCAGTTTTTGGTGTGCCTGTAGTTCTGGAATAGCTTGATGTGGGGACTTTAATAGCTACATGCATAAAACAACAGTACAACATTACATTAGTCATATAACATAATTCTATAGAATAAAGTATATAAAGTCTATTAGACTGTTCATATGAATAGAGTACTTAATAGCCTGCATTCATATGTGTGTAAAACGTTTTCTTTCCTCAGAGAAATTGACTTCTCTGATATCATGTGATTGACCACTCTAATGTTAACCAGACTAGTAGATTTCCTTTGCAGCACAGCCAAACAATTTCCCCACAACTTTCAGTTCCTTTCTCTAGTAATGGTTAATGTCATCTTTAGCAAAATGTCCCCATTTGTGGTCACATGCATGGATGGTGATGTGGGCCAAATACTAAGTAAAATTAGTATTTTAAAATTAAGGTGTTCTGTGATCGGCTATTAATGCCTTTGTTATTAATTATATATAGTCTGTGTGAATACTTACAGTCATTTTCAATGACGATTGAAGCCACCACTTGTTTTTGGAGAGCTTGGTATGTTGCCAGGCATTTTACTGTAGTGTTCCTCGTATGAGTTTTGATTTTTAAGACACTGACTACCAATGACCTGTTAGATCCTGCATCCCATGTGGTATTAAGTGGGCCTGTTAGAAAACAAACAGGTATGTTCAATAACCCGAACAAACATAATGTCCAATAACCTGTGATCAATCATTTAAATATAAAACAACATACTGGATGTCTTTTATTGTCAGTGAGAACCTTTGCCTTTCTTGTTAGCTGACCCACATAACAATATCCTGGTTCCTTTATTTTCACAGTGCTTTTAAAATGTCAGATGACTTACTGGTTTTTGAATTTATCTGTTAGTATGTCTGGCTAACTCCATATTTGGTGATCTACTTTATGTCTGCCTTTCTTACAGTACATTGTCTGTATATAAGGTGTCTCTGTAGCTCAGTTAGTAGGGCATTGTGTTAGGTTTGTGGGTTCGAATCCCAGGAAACACACATAATGATCAACTGTTTAACTTGAATGCATTGTAAGTTGCTTTAAATAAAAGCATCTCCCAAATGCATAAATGGAGACTAAATATCTATATGCATTTTTATCTATTCTATCTATCTGAGTCTGTCTGCTCACTCAGACACTTCTCAGAATCTTACCCTCAATCTCAGTTTCACCCAGTAGCCAGGAGAGTTCAGGTGGGTAGCCATTTGCAACTGACCAACATTTTATGGTTGTTTTATCTCCATGCTTAGCTATTTGTATCTTTGGGGTCCCTGTGATTGTATGTAAAAGAAAATACAGGTCTCATCTCATATTCTGCATATCATATCAGCAGTCTTTGTTAGTCATATTTCATATGTTTGGAAAAAGGTTGTACTCACCCAGAACTTTGACTTCAAAGATTTTTAAAATGATCTTGTCCTCATACTGCAGACATTGGTAAACACCTTCATCTTTGAAGGTAACACTGGACAGGTGTATCATATATTCAGAATCGTTTATGGTAAAAATACTGATCCTTGAGTCTCTTAGAACTGTATGTGACCAGGAAAAAAACAGTCGCTTTATGTTTATGGTATAAAGGTAAATATTTGATTGATTGTTTTTCAGACAGTATTATGTTCTTGCCCTCACCAAGTTGGTTGTTAAAGGACATGAGATGATTTTGTGGATTTCTAAACTCAATGTGTACATTCTCACTGGAGTTTCCCCGAAGACATTTCAGGGCCAACGTATCTCCCTCGGTCAATATAAGATGCTTTACATCCGAACATTCTCCAATACCTGATGAAATTGAAGAAACATCACAAGGCAATTCAGCTAAAGTTGAGTTTGAAACAACTCAGCTTGGTAACTGAGTGGAATTTAGTTATAGGGTGGTGGGCTAGTTTAATGGAAGAACAGTAGGTTGATCAGAAAGCAGATTAGACCATAGACACCCTACGCTGTGCTCTGACTCATCTGTGTTGTTGTTACACTGTCTAGTTGTGGTTGAAAGTAAGAGGGGGCTACATTTTCTGCATTAGAGTGAGTGAGAGAGAGTCTGCTGTAAAGTGGTCTTTGTATTTGCTTATGTGGTTTGATCTTGCAGCAGGTGAAAACTTGCCACTGTGACAAGGAAAGATACACGCTCAGACTGGAACAGGAAACAGTGGTATTAAAACATTACTCACAGCATAATGTAAAACACATGCAGCTCTAAATCAGGCTACATGGAGGTGTGATTTGACATTATTGTACAAGTAAAACATGCTACCGTTCAGAAATGGCTTCATTCTGCGTTTAATTGGATTTGTTTATTTAAGTTTTATTACATATATTTTATATAGAAACTCGATATTGTTACACTTAAAATAATGCAGTAATGAAACCTGCAATGTTTCTCTGAATGTTTTTTCTTCTCTTACCATAAGCAAAGTTTTATACTTAATAAGGTCCTACCTGTATATATAATTTGTATATTATTGAATCAAACCTAAATATTTATATATATATATATATGTATGTATGTATGTATGTATAAACATAAAAATATACATCTGTACATCTTTTACAAACGTAACCTCTGTACCTGCTGACAACAGGTAAAGACAGTCAAATCACAGACTCACACAGTTACTCTATAAAGTCAGAAATGTAGAAAAACCTTTGTAAAGATATAAGTCTGTCCTACCTGCTACGATCAACATAAGAAAGCAAATAGCAAAGCTGCTTTTGATCTCCATGTCGCAACTCTAAAGCTCACTTCCTCTGCTTTGACTCTTTTAAACACAGCGGCTTCCATGACATCATGAGCTGTCATGGTCTTTCCACATGAGCAAATTTATATTTGAAGTTTCAGGAGCACTTTGTCCATTTGCTGGTTCTCATTATGGCCAACATTTGTCATCTCTTGACCTATGCAAATTCTCCATCTATATAATCAAATGTCTAATAGACTTTTCTAATTGAGTTCTCGGACAAAACAGGTTTAAAATAGTTTGTTTCTGTGTTTCTTCAAGGTTTGTGTTAGTTGTAAACTTTTACTGTAGTTTAGCAAAATGTTCTCTCTCTATTCTCCTACAGTTAAATCGTTGTTTATAATAATTAAATAATTAGTAATATTTTTATTTATAATAAATACATTTAATTAATATTAATTGTAATTAATACATTTTCAATTACTGATTTGTCAATGAATAATTTTCCAATATAGAATACATACATTTAGAAACATAAACTAGATCCACTCAGATCCAAAAATTAACCATGGATTTACTAGAGTTACCATATTTTATCACATAACTAGTATTTTTGTAACATTACAGAACCACAAATTTACCATTGTCTTCCTACAGTATCCTTAGTTTAACCATGATATAGTAAAACTATGAAAAAAGTAATACTCATAAGCATGATCACTATAGTGATGGTTGGTAATTTACCATTCAAGCTATTTTTAGATAATTGTTCTACACTTTGATAGCATCACTACAAGTGTCATAACTGTCTTGCAATGTGACACAAAAACACTAGCACTGTACCGCAACAAGAATGTCCTTATTAGGTGTGTGAGGAAAAAAGTCATATGATCACGCCACCCACTGACTAGTAACCACACACACACACACACACACACACGGTTCCTTTTTTAGATGCACAACCTGAATGCAGTGAAAAACAAACTAAAAATATGTCTGGGATGTAATTGTTCAACGACTATACCTGCCATTTTCTAACCTTTACATTTATTATAGTATATTGCATATTGTAAATTGTATGGCAGTTTTGTTTTTACATTACAACCCTAAACCTGCAGAACTGGAGACATAATACTGGAACTTAATACAGTACTTTGTAAACTTAATACTTTACAAAGGCACGCCATCTAGCGGTGGCTTCTTTAAAACATCGATTGTATTAAAAATACCATTTTATGGTTCTAGTTTATCTGTAATAACTTTCAAATGTTATATTAGCTGTTATATTTTGAACATTAAAATAATACATTTTATAATATATGTTAATGTTTATAATATATATAAATATGTAATGAAATACACAGCCTCCTTGAATATTAAAAAATAAATATATTTATGCTGTAAACGTTGTAATGTACGTGTTTCAGTAGTGTCACATTTGCAGCCCCATTGAAAGGTTAAATAACGATGTCCGTAATTTAAACATTGTTTTGCGTTAGGACTAGCAAATTGTGATGAGCATTATTCTTTCCAGTCTGTTTTCAATTGTATTGTGTAAGGCTTCTTTGCTTACTGACTACGTCTTAACTATTGATGTTTTTATTTGGCATTTTGCATGAATAATTGTTCGTTAACAGCCTATTATAAATGCATAATACAAGATACAATGAACGACAAATTGTTTGCTAACTACGCCAATGCACGGTTGAGGACTTTTATTTTGACGGGTGTTTTAAACGCAGTCTAACCCGGAAGTGATCGACACGCACATGAGGATGTTACACAAAAACGTGTGAATGTTGCTGGAAACTTCTAGCAGAGCACCAGTAATTCCTTTTCAACAAACTCTACCAATATTTACCTGTCAAACCAGGGAAGTTAAACCATTGTAAACGACAGGACCCGACACGATGTCAGTTATCGAGGAGGAGCGCGTCCGCGGTGCAGTTTTTAAAGACATTAATGCAGAAGATGAAGATGTTCAACCTACAGTCATCGAAAGTTTGTGCATGAGCTGTTATAAAAACGTAAGAAACTCAGTATTTGAAACTCAGTATTTGATACGTGTGTGTGTACTTGTGTCAAGTGTCTTGTCTTGACTTTTGTCAAATCTTTATTTTGACTCTTAGGGAATCACACGTCTTCTGCTGACTAGGATCCCGTTCTTCAAAGAGATCATTATCAGCTCCTTTACATGTCCACACTGTAACTGGACCAACACAGAGATCCAGTCTGCCGGGCGGATACAAGAACAGGGTGTCACTTACACTCTACAGGTGCAGAGCAAAGAGGTCAGAAGAGACTTGACATTAGTGCATGGGCTGTAAAGTGTTTTTAAGTTATGTTTGAGTTAATTAACCACAATAAACACATTTAAAGAATCTCTCAGTGTTACTCAATAGTTGTTTTGTGTGTGTGTGCAGGACATGAACCGGGAGGTTGTGAAGTCAGACAGCGCATCTATCAGAATACCAGAGCTTGATTTTGAAATTCCTGCTTTTACACAGAAGGGCTGTAAGTACTAATGGGAAACAATTCCACACTGTAAAACATTCCTAGTGCTGTAGTATGAGCATTTTGGGGTATTTATGTTTTTATTTTAAACTAGTGCAAATCAGACATTGATTTTTATATATGTACTGAATAGCTAAACTTGTGTTTTAATATTAAAGTATATTTGTCCTTGCAAAATTTATTTTATAAAATTGTAATTATAAATACAATTGTCAGTTTGTCGATCATCATTTTTAATTTTTATTTTCTTGTAGCATTGTCAACAATTGAGGGCCTACTGGACAGGGCAGTGGCAGGTTTGGAACAAGATCAACCCATTCGAAAGGTGAGTGTTAACTTTTTTTTCTCTCAAAATGACCATGTTTTGTTCTTTATTTTTGATCAGATTTGAAATTTATGTATTTTAAGTGTATAGATTTTGTGTAATAAATCTAGTTTAATGACTTACAGGCAACAGATCCAGCTGTGGCAGAAAAAATAGAGGAATTCATCCAAAGGTTGAAAAAACTTAAAGAAGTAGAAGAAGAATTTACATTAGTAAGTCTAACCAGTTAGTACCTACAGCTAGAGAGCAGTGACCTTTATGAATAGAATTGCATGTTTGTTTTTATGAAGTGGGGCTTTCTGATCGATTCCCTTGACTTCTGTATACAGATTATTGACGATCCATCAGGAAACAGTTTCATTGAGAACCCATTTGCACCTCAGAAAGACAAATCTCTCTCCGTCACGCATTACAACAGAACATCGCAACAAAATGCTGCGCTTGGATTTGAGGTGAGAAGCGTAGTAGCATCTGTTCTACAGTTCCAACTTCAGCTATGAGGGATGATCTGCTGTTTTTTTTTGCTGTTTTAAAGTCTTCCTGCTTTTCTGTTTAGGAAGATAAGCAACAAGAAGAGGAAAAGTCTGGAAATGATCTAGACACCATGAGAAATGAAGTATTAGTGTTCAACACTAACTGCCCGGAATGCAACGCCCCAGCCAATACAAACATGAAGCTTGTTCGTATCTTTTTAAGTGTGCTAGCAGAAAAATGATCTTGCTAGTGCTACAGTTAAGTACAAGCAAGATCTATCGTTTCTTATATCTTGATTAACTAATGTATCTTCATGCACATTATGTTCTGCATCCAACAAAGGGCTCTTTGGGAAATGTTTTTTATTTTGAGACGTTGCCAGATCTTGCTAAAATTGGCAGTGCAAAGTGTTGCAAGGATTTCAGCGTGACATTATTTGGGGCTACATAAATGGGGTTGTAAACCATAACTTTAGAGACAGGAGGTTTGGTTCCTTAACCCAGTTGCAGAAATTCCACACTTCAAAGAAGTTATTATAATGGCCACTAACTGCGACAGCTGCGGACATCGCACCAATGAGGTATGATTACTGAGCCACATTATACATCGCTTTCATTTCTGGCTATTTTCATTGGATATTGTTTAAAAATAGGTGAAATCAGGAGGTGCCACAGAGGAGCTGGGAACCAGAATAACACTCCACTTAACAGACCCTTCAGATATGTCCAGAGACCTGCTGAAGGTGGGTGAGTTTAACATCTCAAGGAGACTTTACGTCAGCATGTCGTACTGTGTTTATATACATCATCATTAATGTGTGTTTGTTTCTGTGGAACAGTCCGAGACGTGTAGTGTGTTGATTCCTGAGCTGGAGTTCGAGTTGGGGATGGCGGCTCTTGGAGGGAAGTTTACTACCCTGGAAGGTCTTCTTAAGGACATCAAAGAACTGGTAGGACCATAAACTCGAAGCTTATAGCTTTGCACCTGCTGTTTGTATGGTTGTGTCATCAACAAATGGCTGCTTTTATGTTAATTGTAGATTGTTTCGAAAAACCCCTTCATGTGTGGAGACAGCTCCACGGCTGACAGAGTGGAAAAACTGGAGCTTTTTGGGCAAAAGATTGACAAGGTTTGTAATATACTGACATTTCAGATAAAAGTGAAACTGAAACTAGTATTTTTAATATCTACTAGATAGCAGTCATTAGCTGCAAGTGGTGGCCAGATTTTTATATTTACTAAATGTCTCAGATAATAGCTGGAGAGATGGATGTTCATATAATCCTGGATGATCCAGCAGGGAATAGTTATCTTCAGGTGAGCCAACAGTTATGCAACATGTTGTTAAGAATTTGCAGTTATAAAAAAGTATTATTATTATTATTATTAATGTATGTTAAGACTAACCACCAGACTTCACTTTGCAGAATGTTTATGCTCCAGACCCTGATCCAGAAATGAAAGTTGAGAAGTATAGCAGAACCTTTGAGCAGAATGAAGACCTGGGGCTGAATGATATGAAGACTGAAGGGTACGCAGAGACAAAGACATAAGATCAAATAGCTCTTGTAAAAACTGTTATCTTGAAGGCAGCGTTGTCATTTTGAAAGGGGGAGTGGGTCACTTTTTTGGCTTGAAATTTAAAGTTCTGAGTTTTCCATGCTGCCTTTCAGTCATTAAGTTATTGTACGTTTTGGTCAGTTCGCCTGTAGTGCCCTTGTGTTAAATACAGTGTATTAACCAAATTATTACACAGTTGTAAAGCTCAATAAAGTGGTCTTAACCATGTGGATGCATTTTTTAATTGGACTAAGCCATTATCTTTTTTTAATAATTTGCACAATTAATTGTTTAAGCTATAATATTGGTCCAGAGTTAGAACTTATTCAGTAATAATTTTAATCAGCAATACTTCCTCTATCCCACCAACCCAATACAATGTTGTAGCTAAGAATAGACCTTATGACAAGCAGAAACATTATTGTGCCACACTTGAAATACGGGTTTCACTTTTAGTTCAAACCAGTAAAATGTATCAAAAAACGGAGTCAGGAAAGCTTTGTGCCTTTTAATGGCACTTTACATTTATTGAAACATAACCACGAAACAGCAGATAAAGGACATGACTCGCATGTAATTCAAAGCAGTGACAAATAAAATGTAACCAGCATTGGTCCATATACAATGAAATACTTAGTGATCTTCGTTCGCCCCACGATTTGAGTTTCTTTTCAGTATTTCTTTTAAGGATAGTCCACCATGATGGCAGAAATGTCCCATGGCCATTTTTAGCCAGTGGCGGTGTAGCTCTCATCTTGTGTGAGGGAGTGCGTCCTTGTGCGTTTGCCTTATTCACAGAGATCAGTCCGAAAAGCCACCACAGATCATATTTTACAAGATGTCTTCATTAAACAAACACAATATAACGCAAAATATGGAACATAAAATGTTACTCAAACTAGCAGAGCTGTTTTGTCAATGTCCAGAATCGCAAGCCTGAATTACTTGCTCTTGGCTGGCTTCTCGGTTTTCTTGGGCAGCAACACTGCCTGGATGTTTGGAAGCACTCCGCCCTGAGCGATGGTTACGCCGCCTAAAAGCTTATTAAGCTCTTCGTCGTTGCGGACAGCCAGTTGCAGATGGCGGGGGATGATCCTTGTTTTCTTGTTGTCTCGGGCTGCGTTCCCGGCCAGCTCCAGGATCTCAGCCGTCAGGTATTCCAGGACCGCGGCCAGATACACGGGGGCCCCGGCGCCTACGCGCTCGGCGTAATTTCCCTTGCGTAACAATCTATGCACACGTCCGACTGGAAACTGAAGTCCGGCTCTGGATGAACGAGACTTGGCCTTTGCGCGGGCCTTTCCACCGGTTTTACCTCTTCCAGACATGTTTGCCCTGACAACAAAGAACGATGTCTATTTGGATAACAGCGCCCTGTTTACTGTTACTGGTCAAATGCGCTTTCGCTTATGATGTAAGCGGGGATTGGTATATATACCCGGATGTCGGCTCTGACTGGACGGATTGAGTCTGCAGCGTACAGCCAGTCAGAGTACGAAATAACGTCCCTAACGTCAGAAAGTTGTCCAATGAAACCTATGATCGTGCCTGATTTTATTTGCATGCCGACTCTATAAATAGGGGGCAGAAAAGTGCGCAGCGCGTTCGCATGCATTGACGATCTTGTGACCGGAGGGCTTGAAAACCAAAACAATGCCTGAACCTGCAAAATCAGCCCCCGCTCCTAAAAAAGGCTCCAAAAAAGCTGTTACCAAGACGCAGAAGAAAGGGGACAAGAAAAGACGTAAAACCAGGAAAGAGAGTTATGCCATTTACGTGTACAAAGTATTAAAACAAGTCCACCCGGACACTGGCATCTCCTCCAAGGCGATGGGCATAATGAACTCGTTTGTAAACGACATCTTCGAGCGCATAGCCGGGGAAGCGTCGCGCCTGGCGCACTACAACAAGCGCTCCACTATCACATCCCGGGAGATCCAGACGGCCGTGCGCCTGCTGCTGCCGGGAGAACTGGCCAAACACGCCGTGTCCGAGGGCACAAAGGCCGTGACCAAATACACTAGCTCCAAGTGAAAGTGGACGATCAAAGTGGAC
The DNA here is from genome assembly GCA_036877625.1 of Ambastaia sidthimunki. Taxonomy (NCBI): domain Eukaryota; kingdom Metazoa; phylum Chordata; class Actinopteri; order Cypriniformes; family Botiidae; genus Ambastaia; species Ambastaia sidthimunki. The sequence goes on from JAZGTK010005674.1 coordinate 21,081, forward strand.
TGGAAGATAGAGTGTCTCTATCTATTCTTGAGGGATGAAAATCATCCACTGTTGTTTGATATCTGCATGTCAGTCTGGTACATCTCTGCAACATTCATCCAAGGTTCATCCTCTTCGTATTTGCACGTGTGAACACTTGTACTGTACAACTACGACATACGGCTTGTCATTTGATGACAGATGTTAAACCTCAAGTTAGCAGTGGGAAAAACTGATGTGATTTCTTTCTAATTTGTGACAGATACGTGATAAAATCGCTGTACCGTATTAATACTGAAACGATGTCTTGTGCCTGATTGTTTCTTCACAATTACACTGTCAAATAAACTCATTGAGTAACAGTAAACCGGAAGCTGTGAGTTTCATTAACACGTAATAATAAATAGCTTGTCACTATGGAGAAAATACGCAATAGAGTTCTAACGGTGTCTGGGGTTGCAATGAAATTAGAGCATATGTGCTATAATGGACTATTTGTCTTCTGTGATTTCATCCAGATTGGGTTACTAAAGTTATAACGGAGATCTGATCATGCTTCCCACACACAGAGAGAAATAGTGAGAATTGTTCACATGATTCTGTTTTGACATTGAACAAACGTTGCTGTCTAAATGAACTGGCACTGAAATTATATTATCTGTGCATGCAGACCTTATAATTACCACAGTAATGTGACTTAATATACACTTTATTAAAGTGTAATTAAACTAGACAAAAATAATTTCACATTATTTAATAGTTCAGTTTAAGAGTTTTAAGAGCTTATTTCTATACATCAACTTATATAGTCAAAAATAAATGGTTGAAGATGAAAAAGGGTGACAGAGGAAACAGATAGCCACACAGTCTCCCTATTAGAAGATCATGTACTGAATTGTTCTTATGTAGAGGGTTGTCTTTGTTAAAATTA
>JAZGTK010005675.1:0-21987 GCA_036877625.1 Ambastaia sidthimunki
TTTTTTTTTACCCAAGCTTACAGTAATTTCCAAAACATGCTTGATTTGCTCTTTGCTCATCATTTTATCATTCTATTTTACAAACATACATACATCTTGAGTTTGTCTTTTGGAAATGCATAACAAATGTAGTACTCTAATCTTATAAACTTTGTCTAATTGGTCTTCTTTGTTACACTTTTTTCCCTGTTTATCATCTTGCAGCTCTTTTCGTGTCGATAAATGTGGGTCATTTATTTGGAGCACGAAGCTAAAATCAGACCAGATTCCACCACAGGACTGTGTGCGTATGTGTATCTGTATACACACAGACACAGAAAGTCAGAAAGCAGACGTGTGTGTGCAGTGACCAACTGATGTAGCTAATATTTTCCACTCTGTGGATGAGGGCTCTGGTGATGCCCACATGTAGAAGATAAACAGAGTCCTCTCTAAACCTCCCTTCCACCTCATGTATTCACATATAACCAGGTGCCTAATTTTTATTATAAAAAAATAAGTTATATTATTCCTTTTTTTAGCACAGTGTACTAAATATTGGTTTCTGTATTATTAAGTTTTGCTAAATGGATACGTCTGTTACAAATATTTTAACAATACTTTAATACAAATTGTGTTCAAGAGGATGTTACATATTTTACAAGGTATTATTACAAGATGGTTAAATTACCTCAGTATTATGCTGTGGAAATTATTAAGTAATAACAAATGTATAAATGCCTGCATTCTTTGCCATAAAATCCACAAATGTTGAATTGTGTGATTGTGTTTACTTGGAAAAGTCAGTTGTTGTTTTTATTAAGTTAACTCAGTCATTTTAAAGGCCTTATGAAACAACCAAATGTTTTATGGAATAGTATCATTGTTCATGAGCTTCACATGATCCACTTTGTCATGGAGCAGACAGTTTTTAAAGCAATATTAACATTGTCTACCTGACTCAACTGAGACAGATGTTAATATTAGACTTTATGCCATGGAGACAAATTTTTGCATATGGTTACATTTCCGTTCACGCATGTTCATGTTTCGATGAACGTGGATGAATCTGAGTTTGGGTCACTCAACATATTACATCTATACACATTTACACACCCCATTTGCAGAAATGCTTTACAAATGCTGTCATTTGTGTCAAACTGAATTTGTGGCTTTTTCTGTCTTTAAATGCTTATTTTTCTCGTATTTTCTTTCTGTTTCTCTCCCTGCAGTTCTATCTGTGTCAGTAGGCTATTTATTTGGAGCATTAAGCTAGAAGCAGCCCGGAATCCACCACAGGGCTGTGTGCATGTGTGCATATCTGTTTACTCAAAGTCAAAATGCAGGTGTGTGTGTGTTCAGTGACCAACTGATGTAGCTGATATTCTCTTTTGCTCTGCATGAGATGCACATATATAAGAGATAAAACAGAATTATGCCCCACATATAACTGTCTGCTTCATGTTTCATAATGTTCTAATTGTTCTAAAGTGTTCTAATCAATTTTACGCCACTACCTGACAGATAGCACCTTAAAAGGTGTCCTAAGTTTTTATACCTGTCTCTTTAACAGTCTTAGGCTCTGTTGACTTGCTGTCGAAATGTATGACAAATAGTTGTCATGTTGTTCTAGTCTGGTTGATACTTTTTTGTAAAAATGTCTCATTGTTTTTTTATGTAAATTTGATTTGTAATTTATGTCTGGTGCTACACTTTAGATTCCGGTGAAGTATCCCAATTCTCAAATAAGAGAATTGTCTTATAAGTCTTACAATCTTACAATTGAGACACACAACCATGATCAAATTATATTTTATTGTAGACTACCTCCTTGGATTTATTTTTTAGGAGAAATTTACCAAACAAAATCCTCTTAAAAAATTGTAGCTTGGCTAATAAACATCATTTGAAAGTATTTGATTTCTTTCACGCGCAAAATCGCTGTTTTTCCAGAAGATGTCACTGTAGTCGTTGTTCACCCAGTCGCAGGAGCTACTGTAAATCAACCCAAGAGATGCGCAGGTAACGATCATTATATATAATGTGTTGTGTGAGACTGACACCGGAAATTACGAAACCAAGAGGTGGCCTTGGTGGAAGCTACCTAGATATTAAATATAGACCTCCCACAGGTGATTCTGAAACATTTGAAATGTGTGTGGGTGGGTGGATTCACTTTAACCATATAAGGGGGACAAATTTGTACCCAAAAGTCAGCAAAACCTGGCAAAGCTGAATAAAACCTTTTAGAGATGTTTCCATTTGTAAAAACGCTATATAAATAAAGTTTTTTAATTGTAAAAATGCAATTTTTTCTGTTAGGGTAAGGTTATATGTTATATAACTATCCATTTTTCAAGCCCACTTGTCCTCTTTAGGGTCACAGGGGCTGGAGCCTATCCCTGAATAGATGGCCAGTCTATTGCAGGGCAAACACACACAGCTAAGAGCAATTTTGTTCTATTCAATTTATCTAACCTGCATGTCTTTGGGCTGTGAGGGAAACCAGAATTCCCAGAGGACAAACTCCACACAGAAAGGCCTCCTGGCTCAGCCTGGGCTAAAACTAGGAACCTTCCTGCTGTGAGGCAACAGTGCTACTCACTGGGCCTCTGTACCACCCTTTATATAACTAGTGGTGTATAAAAATAATAGAAGTCTATGGAATGTCCCCATTTAGAGCAAATGTGTGTGTGGTATTGTAAATGTCACTTGTATGTCATTGAATGTCAAATGTTTCTGTCTTGTAGGGGGCTTATACCTTACCAAGCTTAGGCCAAACCTCAGCTTTTCACAAGAAGTATTAAAGATCTGGTTGCACCATTTGAATAGACATTGTTTGTCAATAATGTAGAGAAGAGCAGTATCTGTGTGTTTCAGTCAGAACATTTACTAGAGAGGCCATCTGTGTGAACACATGCTTTACACACTTAAGGATATTAGGAAAAAGAGTCAATCAATGATGTTTAAATTATTAGACTTCAGTGGTTTAAGGTCTTGAGATGAGAATATAGAATTATGAATGCCACAGTTTCAAGACACAATGAACACTACATGTCATTTGTGAAAGAAGGGGGATTCCCATGCCATGTCTTATAACAGGAAGTGATGTCAGACTGTTTTCCTGTGTGGCAGTTATGTACATGGGGAAACCATAGCGACCATGACTAACACTGTGACAGTTGCTCTTGTTGGCTATGTCTTAGGATTTCATATAACTTGATTTTTATTAACCTCAACCAACTCATAGCCAGCTTCAAAACCCTCTCAAACATAATTATCTTGATTTCTTCATTAGTTTAAATGGTCACTTGTGATCTAAGCTTTTCCTTTGTACAGTACAGTTCCGTTGGGCAGTGTGGTTTCAGTCCACAGTGTTCTGGACCAAATAAAGTGCGGGAAAAACTGATGTGTTCAAACTCCACTCAGGTAGAGTACACATACATACACAGTTTCAGGTAAGCATACTCTTATGTGTAACAAATATATATTATGATGCAGTTACCTCCCGTATGCATACTGATATCATGAGGTATCGCTGTGTCACACTAACATTGTCATTCTCATCACTCATTTTCATTCTTGTCACTCTCAGCATATTGCGTTCTGCATTCTAGACACATTTACAAACGCCATTTGCAGAAATGCATAACAAATGCTGTCAGAAAACTGAATTTATAGACTCTTTCTGTCTTTAACTGTTTATTTTTCTTACATTCTCTCTCTCCCTGCAGTTCTATCTGTGTCAGTAGGCTATTTTTTTGGAGCATGAAGCTAGAAGCAGCCCAGAATCCACCACAGGGCTGTGTGCATATCTGTTTACTCAAAGTCAAAATGCAGGTGTGTGTGTGTGTGTGTGTGTGTGTGTGTGTGTGTGTGTTTTCAGTGACCGACTGATGTAGCTGATATTCTCTTCTGCATGAGCTGCACATATGTAAGAGATAAACAGAATCCTGCCCCCCCACACACTCATTTATTTACATATAACTGTCTTCTTCATGTTTTATAGTATAGTTTGTGTTGTAATCAGTTTTACTCCACTATCTGACAGATAGCACCGTGATATGATGGGCCCTAATATCAGCTGAATAGCAAAATATCAAAAGTTAGCAAAATGACTGAAATCGCTTGCAATACCCTTAATCTATACTTTCATATAATCTAAATTAAAACACAATTATTTAATAAATGTATTACTTTTCAAGTATGGTGCCTTTAATATTATTCGGTTTCTGCAGTAAAACAATTATTATATTATGATTGTGTGCATAAAAAATTATTTGGTTCCATGTTGCATATTCCAGTAAAGATAACTGACTGACACCACACTGTTACGGTAATGATTGACACATTGTCCACATCAGAAGAGTGTACATTCATATGTGGAGACTTTGAACCCAGCATGCCTGTGTCAATACTGTCATACGGTGCTGTCATACAAGCTCTGTTACCACTCACGAGCATTAACGTATATAATACACATAATACACAAGTCTTGTTAGCCTTGGAATCTGCATAAATGAATGTTCATTCAAGAACGCGAAAGTCATGTATGTAGAACGCAGGCAGGTGGTGGTGAGTGTTTGGGGGTAGGGGTAGGTATAAAAAAAGTCTAAACCTCTTGTCTTTTATGCTAATATTTGACGTTTTATCTTTTAGTCATTATCACTGCAGTTTTAATCAAACATTTATTTATAATCAATTTTAACAAATTAATTAACAAGAAAAACAAAAAATATTTCAACATGTTTTCATTAATGTTTTACTTCATGTGGCATGTTTTTTCAGTGTGTCAGTCTTAGGCAATTTTTTATGACTAATATGTTAATATGAATAAAGCAGAATAGGCTATTTTTAATCAAAACATAAGGGTCATAAAATGAAAAAGTTTGAGTAAATAATGCACGTGAATAGACGTGAAAGGGTCAGGGCTTGAGTAAAAACCACCAATATTTGTCGATTACCATGGAAACGGCTAAATACATTTAAAGTGTGTGGACACTGACACAGTCGCCTCATGTAATCCAGTGACAGCTCAGTGTAGAATTCACATTACATAACACGCCACTGAAAGATTATTGGCCTTGTAGCCTAATGTCCCGAACCAATGCAACTCCCTTCTTTATGACAAATAGCAAACACACACATTTATATATATATATATATATATATATATATATGTGTGTGTGTGTATAAAATTATAAATCATATATTGTAAATAACTTTACTTAGTAAATTATACATATAAAGGGCTCATACATGTTCGCACTACTTCGGACTCTCCCGGTAAATTCAGTCCTCTCGCGCTTCCCCGAGTCTATTACATAATGATTGATGACATAACACTGTACTGGCTCGGGACAGCTCGAGCAGCGTGCGCGCCAGAGGCCGCTCGGTCAATGTATCCAACAAGTGCACGTTTGCCTCCTCTCTCTCCGTGACCGGTCAACGAGTTTTCTTTCCATTTGAAATGACAGCAACTCGTTTTAGTTGCATTCAAACGACTGCAGAGGCGAAGCGGGGAAGCGCATAGACATAAACTTCATTTGTTTATAGACCAAACGCACCAACCTTTGAGGAATTATTGGAAAAATGGCGATGCGCTTGTTAAAACGTCTGCGTCGTCCCAGTCGTTAAACTTTTAGGTGTTTTCCACTTTTTGTTTAGTTTTCAATATTTTTCCAAATAGAAGTTTAGTTGTTTGTTATTGTTAAAGTAAACAGCTTTAATCATAAAGAGTTAGGGCGTGTGTTAGCGCAGAGTTTGGGCAGTAAAGTAATGGAAAATGACGAACCCGAATCACCGGACACGAGCCATGCCACCACTCAGAGTACACGAGGTAAGGGTGTCATCCACCAACCCATCACATACGTCAATGTTACATTGGTGAAAAATGTCAATCTCAGATTGGGTTGTGGTTCTGTGCGTGCGTGTGTGCGTGCGTGTGTGTGTGTGTGTGAGAGAGAGAGAGTCTTTAAAGAAAATGAAACACGGAACGAACCCACACACACATACAGTGAGAGATATGAGAGCAGTGGCACCCTAAAAATACACCCCTTATGGGACACAAGTGCCTGTGTGTGCCAGCACTCCCACATCAGTGCCACGGGAGCTATAAACCACAGCCCCGTGACTTCTCCCTCTGATCCATCACTAGCATTCATAAATGTTGTCAATCTATGCCTGGTAAATAATGTGTATTGCCACTTAGACAGTGAATCACTTTTACTGTATATCTGTGGGACATGATTCTAAATTATAAAGTTTGTCGACGGTTACACTTTGTGCTTTTGTGTAATTTAAAATCAGAGTGAAATAGCAGGTTGACAAGAATAGTATACAAGCCCCTAACCCAGTTTTAAACCTAAATCTAACATTGACCCTAAACATGATCCCGCACTCTGATTGGTTGAGAGAAATGCTGTTCTAGGACCAACAATGTTTATTCAGCAATACATCATGGAATACATCAGGAACACATGATTACAATTCTTTAAAGTTATCCATCATTTTTGTTTCATTTGTTGCAGTTGAATAATCCTGTGGTGTGACAAATGTTTTTTTTAGCACTGTGTAGTCTCAGTTAATATGTGGTCCTAAAATGCATATATAACACATATTTAAAAAGATGGAATATACTGTAGCAGAGATGCTGCTATAACTGCTTGAAATGGCATGTCAACTAAACTGTGATGGATTTGTAATTCAGTTTATAAAGCACCTGGAAAGATTAACAGACTGTTATCAGTTGTCTGCCCGGAACATAGAGATTTACTTTTTTCTTGGACAGAAGAGGAAAGAAAAATCAGAACAATAAAAAAGAAGGACAGTGATACTTATTGCCCAAGAAGAGAGATAATAGCAGTTTAGTTACTGAAATGAAAGTCCCTCAAGGAGTGTCTTGTGTAAAATCTGGTGTAACCCAATATGTTTCTTTAGGGCTCTGATCAGCACAGTATTGTTTTAATTGGAAACTGGTGTATTTTGTTATCTGAAGTTGAACCTTTTTCACTTTTTAACTATTTGCAAATGCTCTTGCAGAGATCAGTTTGTCCAGTCCTTATTCTATGTACACTGAAAGTTAACACAGCAGTAACTATGATAGTGTGTTAATCATTAACTTCTTTTACATGTAGTATGAGTTCAGGCAACAGGTGGTGTGTATCCAGGGATGTGTGATATTGGTTGAGGCGGTGACATATTGCATTTAATTGTATAAATTTTTTTAAAGTATTATGAATATTTTTTTAGCTACATTTGTTGTACATTATTATTATTTTGCTAGCTTGAATCAAAATTTTGCTCAGACTATTTTTAAATGGTTGTTGTTTAAATCATTTTACTGTTAATAATATTTTTAATTATCTGGTTTGACACTGAGCATATGATAACTGCTTGGCTTATGTAGCATACAGTGTGCAGGACAAAAACACTCTTAATAAAAAAGTGCTTCATGATGCCACAGATAAACAATTTTTGGCTGTATGGTTCCATAAAGAACCTTTAACATCTTTAGAACATTTCTGATTCACAAAAGTTTCTTTGTTATGGAAAAAGGTTGTTTAGATTATAAAACGGTAAGAAAGACATGGTTCCTTTAAAAATAGTTTCTATAAGAACCTTTGATTAAACCTTAGGTTTTTTAGGGGTTCTTTGGTGAACCAAAATGCCAGAAGAAAATTAAGAACCTTTATTTTAAAGAGCGTATATGTAATCTTCAGAATACATAAAACTTTTGTTAGTCCATCCCTGTCTCTTGCTGTGTGCCTCTGCTCTGGTCTCATCAGCAGTGCTGTCTCTTCATGCGGCCCTGCATTTCAAACATACTCTTCCACATGTTCTCTGCTTATCTGACACTCCTTTTCTGCTCTGCTCATATCCTCTCACAGTATCATGTAAACACAACACACGCCTCCTCCCTTCCCTCTGCTTTGAACACCTCCATGTTGTTGCTTTTCTTTAATTAGCTCCCACTTGCACCTGTGACCATGACACATGCTGTCACGTCATCATGTATTTCATATAACAACTGGTTGTTTCCCTGTATCTTCATGATGTGGCTATATGGTTGTTTTGAAATTAAAGGTTCTTGTTACATTATAGTTACATTATAGTTACATATAGTACATTATAGAAATTAAAGGTTCGTGTTACGTTATAGTTTCTTCATATTATTGCGTTGGTCATTCTTTTATTAACAAAGGGAGAATAAAGCCCTTCTGGGTTCTTTACAAGTTAAGATATATCAGCTACATCTGTGACATGCTGTCAGTTACCACAGGCAATAATTTGAACTCATTCCTCAGCTAGAAAAACTGTAGCCTACTGTGTACAAATGCCCTTACAACAGGTTTATGGGGCAAGGCACTGGAATATACATTACACGTTTCAGAAGTATAGCCACAAAACTTTAACATCAACAATATAATAACATGAAATTAGTGTTATAGTGTTGCATACCCACTTTGTGTTTGCAGAGTTATAGAAAATCTTTCAACCTGTCTTGTTGAAAGGCTGTGTAAACTCAGTAAACAGTAACAGTAAAGGACTGTTTACATAAAGACAATGTAATTATATCCTTAATGCATAACCAGAGGTTCATCAGCCTAGAACGTTAATAGTGCCCCACTTCTAAAGAGACCATTTAGACAGCTTAAATAATAACTTTAATGCTTTATCTTATACACAAGCTTCTCATTTCTGCTTTTAAACCCTCTGGAATGTTTTTCCCCTTAAATTTTAAAGTGGTCTTATGTATTAGGTGAAGATTTTTGTTTTTACAAACTAAGTGACGTTAAAGTTGTTGTTGTTAAAGTTATTGTGACATTATACATTAATAAAATATAAATGCTATTTATATATTTATATTTATTCTATAAAAATCTAGGATGTTATCAAATTCAATTAAAATATTCAATTGCAATTTTGCAATACAGAATCTATATATGTGAGTTCTCTGAAATAATAATTGTAATGGTCCTCAGACATTTTATTTGTTGTTGATTGCTGCTGAGTCTGGTGAGAAAGCAAAACATTCATGAGTAGTATGCCATGTGTGTTTCTATTATTACAGAGGGGGTAACCAGAGTCCTCATCTTAATGTTACATTTTTTTGTACATCATTTTCACAATTTTCCACTCCTACATGCAAAAAATCCCACTCACACTCCTCTAATGTCTAACATTTAGATGGCTCTTTCATACTAACCCTAAGTCTCATAATCTCTTTGTTTCCTCATGTTTTTCTCAGTTTCTGTCTTTCAATTGCTCTCTCTCACCCTCACATCACCCTGCCAGAAATAAACACCTCTCTGTGTGGTAATAACAAACATAATCAGGATTAAATGAAAGATTAGAGTTTAGTGGGTGTCTTTGGATTCCTGATCTATTTCCAGAAGCTGATTGGCTAATATGAGCTTACCTTCTCTACCCTACTGCACAGATTGCCTTGTTTTCACACACACAAACCTCTCATATGGTCTTACACAACTTTGTAGTAGTTTCTTCCCAAGCAATTATGTGACTACAGTGATTACTGAGGCAACATGTGACATTTAGTTTGACTAAACAAGGGGGAAATTATACAGGTGTGAGTGAGAGAGAACTGTAAACGCTGTGGAAGAATTAAAGAGATGGGTGAGAGACATAAAGACACCACAAAAGAATGAAACACTCAATGACAATATGGAATGTGTTATCTACATGAGCTAGTACACATTTTCAGACTTAAGTGATGAAGTTGGTGGTTGCCAGGTGAAAACCAAATCGTCTTTGATGAAATGGAAGGTCAGTTATTGATTTAACAGGTTTTTGTTGACTGTTGTGTTAATATTTCTTGAAGCAGGTTATGTAAGAGAAGAAGACAACTGCCACCTTTTTGGTTTCCAGCAGCTTATCACACTGCAGCTCTTACTGATTGTTCACTAAAGCTGCTCCTGGTCAAAGCTGATCTTTGCACTTTGGCTGTTCTTCATACACCATGTGTTCATCACATTGCATGACATCACATGCTTTATACTTTATGGGCAAGAGTGTATTGCTTTGTTCTGACTGTTCTGACTATGTTTTCACCCATTTATTCTTTGGGTAGTAAATGCCTGTCAGAGTTTTTTGGCCATTCTTGGCTAAATTTCTCAAGTTGTATCAATACAGTGTTTGCTAGTGTGATTTTATAACATGAACACTGTTGGGTTTAAGGCACTAGTTGTATTTGCTGTATATTTTGGGTCTCCTATTTTCATGAGTTTTTCAGTCCCTGCTGAAGAAAACATCCTTTAGTCATGATTCTTTACTATATTACCTGAATCCTGTTAAAGCACAGAACAAAGTTTTACACATAATTCTTCCATTGTTCTTTTTCTTTTATCATCTCTGTTCTAGAACAATCTTGCAGCACATCACGTCATGTTACAATCTCCTGAGGAAAACTGTCATATGCTGTAATGCTTTTTTTAAGTCGTTTTGTATAAAAGTGTCTACAAATCAATAAATGTAAATGTAGTTGTAATTCTATTCTTCCTTTTGGCAGTTTTTCACAAGTTCTGTGATTGTCATACACAGTTTCTCTCTCATGGGTGGAGTATGATTCTTACAGAACTGACAAAAGCCTCATGGTGGCCTCCCTGATTCTGAATTACTGTCTAGAATCTTTGTTTTCAGAAGACGCCCAAGATGTGGACAGATTTGCAGTTCTTCCAGTTTTTTAATTTCTCTAATTTTCACTCTGCTTTCATGCAGTTTACATTATATAATACATAGACATGTATTATATTCTTGTTTAAAATGTTTTCTGGTTTTATAGTTTAGGTGTTTCCTTGCTGGACATGCTTTGACTTAACTGTTTATTCTGAAGAGAATACTGGCTACTAAGAGATGAACTGCAATGATTAAATCAACTGATTTAAAGATAGATGGTTTCTCCAAAGGCAATGTAGGTGTATCAATAGGGTTTCCTGATTTTGCCAAGTGAAAAATGGACATCTCTCCCTGAAACATCACTCACTTGCAAAATCAAGTTGAGTGTTTAAATGCAAGGGTTGAATACTAAAGCATTAAATTAATTTCAGTTTTTTTGTGTATGCGAGGATATTACATGTTGGTAAATGCAAACAAGGCTGATATGTTTATGTCAAACTCTGATGATAGACGCCCAAATGCCTATTTATTATGATTGTTTATGTAAATGTATTAACCAGATAATTCACTGTATTTTAAATGGTCAGATATCGTAAGATGCTATTTTAACTTTCATGATTATACATAGTAATAGTGAGTATGAAATTAGTTAACAAAAGTTTTGTCATTGACAGATCTTGAAGATCTCTTCCTCTCTTTTTTTCTGGTCCTGGAACAGCTCTGTGCTCGAGTAACTGCGCTAGCTGGCCAAACTGGAGCAATAAGTAGAGTAATCAGGGCTTGGCTGTGTTATCCAACTGCATTTAGATCTCTTACCATGATTCCTCATATCACCCTAACAACCAGGTAGCACAAAGAATCCTTTAATCTGACCATAAGATGAGCTCTGCTGACCTTTAACACTAAAAGTGTACACACATTCAAAAACACACATATAACTTTTTTACGACTGTCACAATTTTATGCAAATTCCAATCAAATTTGAAAATCAGCAGAATCAAGTATTCCATCAGCCTATAAACTGCACTGGTCATTTTTTTGTGCTATTAGGCAAAGCGTGAGATGGAGTTGTGAAATGCGTCGCTTTGAGAGCCCTTGTTTCCGAGTACGTCTGCAAGTCGCCAAGCACCTATTTGTGTGTGTTCCGCTACATAAGCAAAAGCGACTTTTTTTGCAAAGCCACAAAGCCCTTCAAAGAGGGAGAGAGTGAGAGAGAGACAGATGGAGAGAGAGACAGACAGAGAAAGTGAGAAAGTATGAGGCCAATGTTCTTCCCAGAGATAGTTATCTTACCTGCCCTGTGTCTTCAGACACACGCACTTCTAAAAATACCTGTCGGAAACGACCATCACAGCATCAGATCTGAACATTCTCAAAGTGTGGTCAAACGTCAGACAACGGAGATTGGTGTCTGTGCTTGTGCGTGGGCTGTAAGGGGGGTTGAGGGGGTTGCTTTTATCATTGAAGTGTGAATTATAATGGGTTTGTACTTTCATGCCCATAACAGCGAATGTACATGGGTTAGTGCATAGATATAGTTGTGTATATATACAGTTTATGTTGTTTAGTATGTGTAGATGTGTGAATACAAACTAACTATTGTTTCATATTCCTCTTTAGGGACTCCAGGGCCCAAGAAATCCCATTTAAGTAAGTACCAAATGAACCATCCATCACTAATACACAGAGGCTATGGAAACTTAACTGTCTGCTTATTCTATAAAGCTGTGTGTTTGTGACTGTGGTGTATAATAAAGCACAATAGCTGTTTTTTAGTGTGTATGCATGCTTTGAGAAGTGTCAGGTTTTAACCCTATGCACCTTGCTGCATATCAGAGAAGCCTTATATTGTGGTTGGGGGGCATGTATCAGTGTAGCAAAGCGGTGCATAATTACACCTGTGAAACACATACACACACAACCAATGCAGCTGCATCCACATATATTTTTACTTCAGCCACAGAAGCTGTATGTTTAAATGTGAGGAAAATCATAGGTGTTTGCTACCACACACACACACGCACACACACACAGGTGTGCACAGATGGGTGTGCTCCATCTGAATCAAGATAAGATCTGAAAGTATTTTTGTAAAAAGACGCTGTTTAAAAGTCTGTTTTTTAAAAGTCTGCATTTGATTACACCCGTGTCTCTCTCATTATCTCTCTCGCTCTCTCTCTCTCTCTCCCCTCCCATTTAATTGTTAAGTGTAATTAAATACAAGCTTAAAAGTACAAGCTATTAAATATTATATAAATGACTACGTCAGTTGTAAACACCGTGACGGAAGACAGTGCTTCAGTACATGTACTACATGAGTTAGTGTACTGGGTTTTTTAGAGTGTGGCTGTAGGTGGATTAGAAAACACCCAAAGCGTAGTTGGACCATGATTCATAATGACAAGCAATAACAAGACTCGGCCGTACGCTGTGGCAACAATATCACGATCTTAACCAAGTTGTTTACTCTAGTACACCCTCTCCCACCTGTCAGACCACCATCACATCCTCTCTGTACATCACCTCTTCATTAAAAATAATAGAAAGAAAAGTCAACACTCCAATTAAAGTGCTAATGTTCTAAAGGGCTACAGTTCACAGGCTGTACTGTAGTGTACAGTATGTCTTGTTAAACAGTCCTTATCATTAAGAACCAAGAAGCTAACTGAATGCATTTACTTTCAGTCATACAGCAGATGCTTTTATTCTTTTATTTTTATATTTTATTTATCTACTTACAAATGAAGAATATCACAAGCCATATGATTTACTCATGACTACACTAGCTACACGTCTGCTAGTTGAGCACAGAGAAAAAGGAGTGGAGTAAGAAATAAAGGAGGAAAGAAGAACGTGTTAAAGACAAACTTTGAGGGAGATGAGCTGCTCACTGCTGCAATGGAAAGAGAAAATAGAGGCCACCTATAGATGGACAGAGAAACAGCATTGAAAGTACCTCAGAAGAGACACCAGAGAGAGAGAGAGAGAAAGAGAGAGAGATGTACCTGACTACAGTTTGTTAGTGTGAAAGGGAAAGGCCCTCTTCCCCTCTGTCACTCTGAGATAGAACACACACAAATGTTCTCTCTCTCTGTCACACGTCAGCAGAAAACCACCTAATCGTGCTGTCATCACTCACACACTGACAGTATCATCTGTTTGAGAGGTTTGATTGACAGTGTGAGACAGGTCTGTCAACCATATAAAGTAATTTAGACGTGAACCTTCACACCAGACAGACAGCAGTTCATACATACTGCGAAGATGATGCGAGGTAGGCATTTGTGTTTCGTGTCTATGAGCATGGCCTAGGAAATGTGCATATTAGTGTGTATTTGTATGTGGGTGTGTGACAAATGCTTGTTGTTTACATCACATTGGACCTGATGTCTTTGCAATATTTTTCATCTTCTTGGCGCAACTTACATCGCAAATGGCAATTGGAATCAGCAAAAAATTTTGCGTATCTTTTACTCATCCAATTTTGGTGTTTAATAAAGCAATTAAAAAGACAAAATCAATCGTGTGATTTTGGTATAACCATCTAAAAGACACTGACCTTTTTGGAGTTTCAGTCCCTCTGTATAGTTTCTGTTGTTTGCCGACATGTTAGCTGGTCGCTGAAATGTCCAAAACTTTGGTTTGCTTTAAAATCACTTGGGTGGGAGATGAATAATCCACAACAGATCCATCTTTCAGGATGGGATGAGATGACATTTGGATTTGCAGGGTGTTGAGGTAACACAGAAAGCAGTATATGTCTGTGTACTTTGAGTTTAAGTTAGGATTCTGGGGCCGTATTACAGAAACGTCCTAAGTCAGAATCTTATCTGTTTAACTATAGTGATTTCTATCAGGAACCCATTTTAGAACAGATCTTAACTCAAAAGTTCTTTAATACGGCCTTTGATAACTGCATTAATAACTGCATTAACCCTGCATAACCCTCCCAGTATGGTCTTATGGTCTAATATAAATAAAAGATGGAATAATATGGCACATAATAACCAAAACCAGAGTAGATGTGATGCTTTCATGCATCTCTTATATGTTTGAAAATATATTAAAATGATTTGATTGTAATGATTAAATGATCAGATCATAGTGCAGGAAAGCTTTTCAGCAAAGTTTCTCTTTTATTTACCTTTGTTTATTAAGCTATAAAAATGAACAAATGTTGTTCATTTGTTGTAATTTTAATGGCTTTGACAGTAGCTTGTAGGCTCAAAGCAAGGTTAGTTTGCGTGGAGAGGTGCAGTGTGGGTGTGTGACTCTACACTTTCTCACTGAGTTTAGTAAAAGGGATTTTCACATCATTATAAAACACACCACACCATTTACACATTTGCCCCTAAGCCAAAAAGCACAAGATTAATCTAAATTCTGGTTTGACATGAAATACCAAATAATCATGACATTGATAGTGGAAGTGGTATAACCAACTCTGTACTTAGTTTAAAGGTAGATGATAAATTACAGTTTGGCAGGACTTTTCTGTACATGGAAGAAATTCATACTTCTGCATAATGTCTAACATTCGTAACTCTTTCAGTTTCAATTCTGTGAAATTGTCATAAATTAATCATGTTATTTAATCTACTTTCTACATAATGTTTTCAACATAGGTAAGACAGATAATTATTTAGCATTATGTTTACTTCTTTAAAGAAAAATGTACTTCTATGCAGCATTATTCTAAAGAATTAACAGTATGACAGTTAATCTGGATACAGAAGGCAGTCAAATATTAAACACGATTTGGAAAATCTCGCAACTTAATGGTGAACTTTGCAGGAGCCTAACTGAAGAAACCACAATATTGTCTAATGGCCAGATCAATTAGTTGATTATTAGTTTATCTTGTGCTTTGTGGCTGTCATGATCAGAACCACAGCTGTAGATATGAAGAGAGGACAGATAAAGGTACATCACATGCAAGATTAGCTCATTAATTTAACAAACCCTGCAAGATAAGGTTTCACACTCTGAAAACCTATGAGACATCATTTTTAGCTCTAAACCAGGATGTTTTTTTTACAAGGCCTACAAAATAGAAAAAAACATGAAATGTTTCAACTAAAAAGTTACAAATTATTTTTGTTTAACTAACTCTCAACCCCAGAGACAAAAGTGAGGAGCCCAACGATCATCAGATGACATTTGTTTGTGAGGCTTGTGGTCATAGACATTGTTTAGAAATGACTCTCAATCAGACATTTTTGTACTGTCCCCTAAAACTGAATTTTCCATAGCAGCCCACACCATATATGTGGTTAAATATCTGTTCGTCAATTTGCTAAAATTCAAGCAGAACTTGCTAAAGTCAGCTGTGCTCGTCTATCTTATCATCTTGCATTATCTGATATCTTGCAGGTTTGAACTGAAGTGCTTGCTGTGGTCCAGAACGCTCTTTCTTTACTAAATGACTAGAATGTTATGAGGTTGTGAAAAGATTTCAGGTTTCAACCATAACTGAGAGTGTTTTGTAACCTTGTGTTTTGTATTGATTGCTATGAACAACGTATTTTCATTTGGATGTGTGTAAGCAGGCTTAATAAACAGTCCTTACTAGTTACAAGTTTTATAAATGGGTCAGCACCATTTTTTCCATTAATTTTTTTAGGAACAGAAATCCTCACATCTGTAAGCTAAATTTCACTTGGCCAAATATTTATGGCTTGGGCCATTTCTCCCAGACCCAATAAATAATTTAAGCTACCGAGAACCTTAGTACCACCCCATTATAAGACTGAAAGTGTCTATATTGCCGTAGCTCAACTGGTAGAATGTTGCGTTAGCAGGGCGAAGGTTATGGGTTTGATTCCAAGGGAACAGGCATATGATAAAACGTATACCTGCACTGTGAGTTGTGTCTACCAAATAAATGTAAAATGTGAATGAAAGAAGTCAAGCCTTAGCTCTTATGTTTAATGAGAGTGGAAGGCATTAGAAGAGGATCTTCTGTAAAACTGTTCCGATGTGATGCTTGTCCGATGAATGGAACAGGAAAAAAAACTGGTGGACTTTTACACACTTTTAGTTTCTATACACGTGCATGGGAAAACATTGTGAAAACATTTAAGAAATGCATGGGGAGAAATTTTGCACTGTTGCACTAGATTCCAACACACACACACACACACTTTCTGAACACACTGTCACACAGCTGCACGACTGTTCTGCTCTGTGGTCAGCCGTTCAGTCCCTGTGTGTGAGCCTGTGTGTAGATATGCACACGCATACGTGTGTATGTGCACAGGTGTGCGTGCAGAGTTTTTGTTTGATGCTATTTTCCATCACTTACGTTTTGGGTATGGTTTCCCTCCTTTGTTGGCAAGCAGCAGGATGCATCAATAAAGAGTGAATTAATTCTAAAACAAACATCACAACTGATTCTTTTCAGATAGATCTAATACTTATGAAACTGAATGTTTTGAAAGCTGAAACTCATAAATGTGTTTAACTGAATTGTTGCACACTGATATGTGTATGTTTTATACCTTTTATGTGTGCGGGGGGTTCACACCTAAAAGAAAACTTTTAAGAACAAAAGTGTCTTCAAAGACACTGAAATCATGACTTATAGCGTCATCTTCCAAACCCTTGAAAATCAAAGAAAGTTTCTTTGATTTTCTTTGATATATATATATATTTTTTTTTTTATTATTGTAATAATTTATTAAATTTGTAATAAAGTAATATAGTTAGATAGGTTAGATAAGTAACTTTTTTGTTCTTAAGTTATTATTTTTATTTTAATATTTTGCTGTTTAATTTTACACTTAATTTGAAGTGATGCAGATCGTGGTTCATAAAACTTTTAATTACATATTTTAAGTCATGTGACTTGTTTCAGGCATTTTTGCCTTTCACAATGTCTTTAAGCAAATAACATGATAACATTGAGCTGTCACTAGTGGAAAGCACAGACCAATTTAAATAACAATGCTTTGATGATTATTTAAACACTCTTTACCTGCATGTAACATTTTTCGTATTAGCATCAGATAAATTAACTAAAGTAGGATCTTGTAAATTTCATCAATGTGTCTCATCTCGTGTGTCTATATGTTGTGTTTCTTTGAAAGTCAATGGCTGTTGGTGTTTTTCAGGCTGTCTTTCGTTTGTTGTTTCTCTGGGTTTGTCTCTTTTTGGTCCTTGCACAGCAGTCTTGTGTTCATCTCGAGGATTTCCGTTAGTGGAACCTTGAGGTTTTTCGCTAGTTTACAGTGCAGAATGCTGTGATAGAGGTTTTAAGAGACACAAGCACTGAATCCAAATGCTGAGGTGATTATAAATAGTGGTGTTTGTAAATAGTCATAAGATGAGTTGTTTTGGATCTAAAATACTTTGAATTTATTTTTTTACTAGCAGTTTTTTTTACTAGGAGTTAGCAGTTTGCAGAAGGTGTGAAAATAACGTGCACATGTAATTTGTTGACTACAAAACCTCTGCAGCTAATTAGCATCTGTGTGAAGACAACAGTAGGACAAAAATCTCTGAAATGTTTATGGGACCAAGTTAAGAATGTGTCACATACTTTGTTGTGATTGCAAAATGGAATTGTACTGTATTCCGCTGAAAAGTTTATAATTTAAATTAAGTTTAGAGAGTTTAGAGAGCTTGAACGACAGACTTTATTTTGCGTAATTGTAAACTGGAGAAAGGACCATTTGCAATAACATTTGCATTTTTTAGACCTAAATACTGAAGGTGTGGTATAGTTTTATGTAACTTGTCCCCTATCAGGGTTACATCAAAGACGGTGATTTACGACATATCACAACTTGCATCTTTCTAACAGTCAGTCAACAATATATAGGTAAGATGGTATCTTCATTTCTGGAAACCTGTGTGATGGAGATGCAATCACACACATACAAACAAGCCTCTCACGATCATTTACGTAAAATTTTGCAAAATTGCGACAGACAGACTTTATAGACGCCTTATATTGTCAATAAAAACTATTGTCACTATTGAACTATATTTGCAACAATATTTAAACGGATAAGTCCATCTACAACTGTGGTAAGTACCTATATATGGGTTTAGTGCCTGCATTATGTGCTTTGAATTTAATTAGCAAAGAAATATAAAAAATGTTAGTTAGTTGTTATCTTTGAGTTGAATGATGCTTAAGATTGTCAGACACATGAAACGTGGAATTGAGTTTGTCTGCAGACCTTTCATAATTCACATACAAAATGGTTCATTTATTCTTGTTAGATAAATTTCTTTTCTGCTCCTTAGATGGAGTGATATAGAAGGAGAGAAATTAGGACTTTTCTGTCAGTATCAGCATGTGGTTAAAACTGCAGTAAGACAGCAGTGAAAAGGAAGAGAGAATTTTTGCTCTTTATCAGCATGTGGTTGCAGATAGACACAATGAGAGTCTATGAGAGTCTAAGAGGTTTTTGTTCATATGAAAGAATATATATTAGTGTAATGATTAGTGTTATATTAGTTATTATTAGTGTATATGCATATATATTGTCCAAGACAAATACAATTATTTGTGAGATTTATATAAGCATTCCTTATATGTTTATGTAAGGGGCCCCTTGGTGAAGGAAACTTTCATGTTTAACATGCTGCGTAACGTGGGGGTAGCAGAGAAGTTGGGTACCTGAGTCATTGTACTTCATTACTGTACATATTTTAATTATTTAAAAAAATGTTTATTTAATAATTTATATTCAGTTATATTGATTAACATTTCAAAGTCAAAAAGATACTTTCCGCTCCCTACAATTTCTTTTGCAGAGTACAATGAAAATATTTTGCCAGTCATCATGGCTGAAAATTTTCTTCATTTCATCTTGAGCTTGCAAGCCAATCAAATTTTACAACTTTCATTTCCAATTAAATTCATTTCAGAAACATGGCAATGCTGGCCCACCAGCTAGACCAAAAACAAACCAGCACTAACCAGCCTAAACCTGTCTAGGCCAACATGGAAATTTATGATTGTCTGACCTGATAATTGTAACAGGAATAATAAACTACAACAATGAAAAACTCAAGTTGTAACTCAAGTTGTTACAATTAGTTGTGTAGTGTTAGTGTAGCTAAAGGACATTTCAAACACAGATAATTTTTTATTGGTACCTACAGCAGTTGAAAAGAGCCACCTTATCCTAATAATTAAGGATAATTCTTAATCATAGTACACATATTCTTAATCATAGTACACATATGTCACAACAAAGTGTCTATCAGTTGCCCATTTCATCCCAGCACATGCAGTAAGTCATTGGGTAGTGTTGTATCATATACAAATGTATTGTGATTAGTGGGGTTTTAGACTTTTATATATGACATGCTGCTTTTTTCCTATATACTGTAGCAGATTATTTTAGCTTCCTTTCTATGCAAAGTAAAATAAAAGTTCACCATACTTTTCTACAGTGATCAATGTGTCATACATGTGATGAATATGCTGCCAGTCCACTATAGATTTACATAAATTCTGCCTACAACTCAAACAGCTCTTGCACATTGCAAGGAATTTCCTTTTGTGCTCCAAATCGAAATGCACTTCACGTTTGACACAGTGACATAAACACAGTGACACAGAAACACACGGAGACACACTCAGTCTTAATACTGCACACACACACACACACACACATATCCTAACATGATTGACTAAATAACTTGTTAGAAAAGTTCATAATTTCATTTTAAGTTGATTGTATTTATTTGTGTTTGTTAGATCTATGATAGCAATTTATAAATAATTGTACCTGACACGTTGTGTGGGTGGGCTAGGGGGAGGGGTTTACAAAACATTTAATTATCTGTAAATTAAATATATTGTTTGCCCATTGAAGAAAAAGTATGAATCATAAAAAAAGAAAAGTTCATAATTACGTTTAAAACGGTAATTAAGGTTGCATTTACATTTATTCATTTAGCAGACGTTTTAATCCAAAGCAATTTACAAAAAGAGAACATTTAACATTTTTTCCTAAGAACCAACAAGCTAAGTCTACACAGCTACATTTACAAGTGAAAATCATAATTACAGGTACATGCAGTTGCAAAACAAATTTTTCACAGGAAAGAAGCATCACAAATGAGCATATGGTGTATGTCAAGTGGGGCTGTTTTTGCTAAAACTTTCTCTGCACTGCTGTCATTTTGGAGAATGTTTGTGTGAGAGAACGCAGACAGTCTCGCAGTGAGCTACGCACAATGTCTGCGGAGGGTCCCACGACAATGCCAACTAAAAACAGAAACTAACTGTTGAGTTAGGCTGAGAGTGAGGCTTAACTTTTACAAGCTATGCAGGAGAAAATGTTCTTGTAGGTCGATTCCTCAAGTTGCATTCAGTGATGTATTTAATGGACCGATGAATTAGATGAATATTTCCACCAAAGGTCCTGTGGGATTGGGAGAAGAGATGAAGAGAATGTGGAGAGGAGGGGGGTGGACGTTCCTGGCAGTACACACACAGATGAAAGAGCATATTACTGGCAGTCGCATCCTTTGTGAGCGAGATAGAGAGAGGGAATGAAAGAACAAGATACTGCATGAAAGAAGGAAAGTCAGAGTGAAAGAAAAGCCAGTAAACCACTTAAAAAGAGTCTGAGGTTGACACCTTCACGTCCACCTCCTCACGCTCAGATATTCCCCCATTCTCACTCGGCCTTTGTAAATGTCCCTCTTTTTGTGAGGTGTTGTTTGATTTTTCTTGACTGTGTTGTTTTTGTGAACAAAACTGGCTGCCTTTGATATACCCACTGCCTGGGCTTTGAAGGGCTGGGTGGGAAAATCATCAGAAGAAGTTTAATTTTTTGACATGAGAAGGTCAGGCTGATGCAGACACATTACCTCAGGTCACCTTTTCTTAATGAACTTTTAATATTATAATTCTGCAGTAACAACACAGGGACTCAGAGAACCCAAACTGACTTGTTGTAGCCCGGTCACTACCCTTATCTCTAGGTTAATGTCTTTTTTGACCCCAGGTTAAAGCTGTTTGAAAAACATTGTTATGAGTCCTTCTGCAGAGAAATATTAACATGAAATTGCAGTGCCAGAACAACAAGCACACAGTGAAAATGACTATAGCAGGGAATAAACAGCAGGGTTGGAGCAAGACAACTGGGGTGGGAATTTCTGCCAAATTTCAGATTTGAATTTCTGAATTTCTGATAAATCAGATTGTTATTACTAAACATTTACACTTTCCTTGACCTTGAAATTAGACACTTGGTCCACTGTTTTTTTTTTTTTTTACAAATAAGACACAGAATAGACAAAAGAGTGAGAATAAAGAGTATAATCTTGCAGAATCAGTATTATATCTGAGGCTGCAGTAAAAGTCCAATGTCTTTGAATTACGTTTGTATATTATGTACCATC
>JAZGTK010005676.1:0-21986 GCA_036877625.1 Ambastaia sidthimunki
GATGTTCACATCTCTCGTGTCCTCACTGTCTATTCTCAAGGTGTGATTTAAAAAATCCTGCCTATAACTAGGGCATCCCGTCCACCTGCTGTATTCCTTACATCCCCAGATGCTGGTTAAAAATAGTAATGAGAGTAATACAGTACAGGGCCTGTCAGAGCAGTCTGGGTTAACATTTGCATGTGTCTTCTAAAGTTAGCAACTGCATTTTCATTGTTTAATAACATATTTCCTCTTGATCTATATTTATTATGCGTTTGTAGAAGTAGCATAATAATGAATTATGTATAGATGCATAAAAAGTTTTGTGCATATATTACTATTTTTCCATGAAATATAACACTGTAGGTTTGTGGGTTGAGAACATCCTCTGTGCGATGGTCTGCAAAAGTATGTATTGTGTTATTTGGTCCAGAGGGATCAAGGACAGAAGTTGTGCCCCCATGTTTTTCTTATTGCCACAGCTTTGAAGAAATCAATAATTTATTTAGGCAATTTGCATTTAAATTCACCAGACCTTGTGATCCCAAGGCATAAGAGACAGAAAAACAAGCGTAGCAAGCATACATTTTTAAAGCTAGGGCTAGGTTACTTTAACTTTAGGTCTGGAAAATATAAACTCTTTCAAAAAAGAGAATAAGAACATCAATAAGGATGTCAAACAAATTTGCAGCTGTTAAAGCCATGGATAAAAGAGTGTAAAGAAATCCAAACTACACAAACAACATATATTCTTTAACCAGTTGCAACATTTCGTTACTGTTTACATGCCAAGAACTATTTCTTAGCATTACATAGAATTTACTTTAGAATGTTCAATATACTTACATAAAGAACAAAATATTTGTTTCTAGTGAAAGACTTTTATTCTTGTGATTCCGTCAGACAGTCAACATTGTCATTACAGTTTTCCTGCAGCTCCAGAGTAACTTGTTTTAGAGCATTTATGGCCCACGAGCAAAGACTGATCACAGTTATAAATCGCTTATAAGGGGTTCTGTGCCAGCCAAACAACTGCCGTTGAGATAAATGGACATGCTTAAAAATATGACTGGATTCTCCTATAAGGCCGAAGTGTCACAACTGCCTCTGAGTCATCGCTTTTTACAAACATGAAATACAAGTTGGTGTGTATTTGCCTAAGGTCTCAGCTGAAGTTTTGATTAGAATCTGATTTCTTCAGGATCTATGGGCCAGAAATTGTGCTTCTCCTAAATATATCAACATTATCACTGTTTGGTAAAATGGAAGGATAAAACTAAAGAAGGAACTAGAAAATAGCAGTGAGGAAAACTGTACCTCCACACAGCATGACAGACAATTGTTTACAGTGAAATAGCTCTGTTTTTTTTGTTGTAAAGTATACTTTACATAAAAATGATAGCTATAGCATTAAATATTTGAGTATCTGTGTTTTTTGGAGAAAAGTGATGGTATTGTATCTGTAGCTTAGTAAAGCAACATAAACAGCAGTAAATGATAAATGATATTTAAACATTACTTCTGTTTTGGTAAGATGTCCAAACCCCAGTTCCGGTTTTATGCAGTGAAATCCAAAAAAGCTGCATTACTCAGATTTGAAAACTACTGTAGATCCCCTGGCAAGGTAAAGTGCCAAGGTTCTGGTTTTGGATAATAAAATATTTATTTGAAATTCACATGAAAATAAGAACAAGAAACTGAGACCTTTACATAGTAACCTTGGCATATAAAAGAGAAATACAAATCAAGACACTGAAAAAGATACGCACTAAAATAAACCCATTTCTGCATCTAAAACAAAAGGTGTCTCCTCTTAACTCCATCTTCAAAAACTCCCATACAACCATCTGGGTCTAGGCAGAGGGTCTACAATGCTTTGCCACTTCCTGTTTTCATTTGGGATAACTTAGATGGGGCAACTAAGACTTTAGATAAGACTTTTTGGACAGTGGATGCCTCAAAGTCATTTTTCACACCCTAAACCCTGTATAAGACCAGCCTCTTCTAAAAAGGTGAAGATCATTTAATACAAATCATTAACAAGGGCCAAAAATAGCATTCTTCTATCAACACACTCATCTAAACAGCCATAAAAGCAAAGACAGAGATGTAGTCTAGCTGAGAGTCTAATGAAGCTTTACAACTGACCTTCAGCTAACTTTCCTGCTGGAGCCAATAGCCTTCAGTTTATTTTTTCACAAAGCAGCATCAGCTCATCATATTTTCTACTGCACCTCCTGTTTTTTAGGCTGATCCAGGAAACTGCTTTCTGAAGAACGATCTAGAACAATGTTCCATTCAATATAAAACAAAGAAATTACAGCAGAAAAAGAGATTCCCACACTTTGTGATTTAGCGTGTTTTTGCAGTGAATCCTCAGAGGAGAGAACTCAATCTTCAACCCCGAAGTCATACGTGCTTTCTGTCTCTACGGTGAACTGCACACCAGTGATTATCGTCTCGCTAATTAATAATTACAATTCATATCCCTTTGCAATGTAATGACCTTGATACTGTTTGGAAATTGAATTCTGCAAAACCCAGAAGTATATCGCTCTTATTTAAACTGGATTTTGAAAAAATAATTGTAATTTATAATTCATGGAGTAAAAATGCATTTTGTGCTGTGATTCAGGCTCAACAAGATCGCGTGGAGTCATTAAATTTCAAACCAGCTAAAGTGGGATTCCACTACGCAGAAGCATTAGAGATACGAGGCGAGTGTGTGCCTGTGAGAGTGTGTGCACTCTCATCAACATCCGCACCCAGGTACAAGCGACTGACATTGGGTTGTAAAGGCCCGTAATATATTGTTGCTCTATAATTACTGGGCATTGCAGAGGAGCTGAACCCCATTTCTAATTTCCATCACTGTCACCCATTCCATTTGTGTGATAATACATCCTTCATAATTTATGAGGGCCCATTTCTCCAGTTGTGTTGCTGATAGTGGGGCTGATATTGGACTGATAAAGCCTGACAATTCCCTTCTCCGCTCTGGTCCACTCAGTGATTCCCTTCTCCCAGACACAGCCCTGCACAGCCCAATGGCTGTTATTGCCTGTTGCCCATAATCTCAAATATTCCTCCTTTAGTGGGCTGGGATGCAGCATCCTCTGTTAAACACGGCTCACTTTGTGAGAAATTAGAAACTATTAGAGGAAGCCCCAGATGTGACAGGGATTAAAACAGCATCATGCAAACCCAAGACACGAAGGAGCAAATTGGTATAATTCAAGCAGGGAAAAAGGTGCCTTTTCTTTGGCAATGACAGTGCATTGCTTGCATGACAAATAATTACGTGGGGAAATCATACTTCATGAGTGCCGGGGCTCTGTGACAGAACATGTGCTTGTCTGCAAGAGAGGTAATGTGAAAAGGCAAATCTTGTGGACGATGCGAAATATTTAGTGGAATCCTTTTGCATTTTTGGCTGGGTGAAAACAACCCATTGGAAAGGGATTCGTTAATGTCTCACTTGTTTCTTAATATTTTAAATGGAGAGCAAATTCTTGTGTAGAGCTAATTCTTGTGCCTATCCATCTGGTCCCCTACAAAATGGTCACAGTGATAGCACATTGAATCAAGAGTTTCAGATTATGTCTCCACAGTGTTTTGAATTGTGCTCACATTTCCCAAGATAAAACTGCTATCTGCTATCAAAAGTCTGAGATTTCAAATTAAAAAATTTTCAAGACCAGATTATATTGGCTATGCTACCCACATTGATTTATCTACTGTTTTTCTACCATATTTTACAGGTTTCGCCCAAAAAACAAAAATTCTGTCATCATTCACCAAATCCGTTTGACTTTCTTTCTTCAGTGGAGCACTAAAGGAGAAGTTTGGCAGATCAAGCTGCTCTCTTCTGTTAAACTGAATAAAGACTGTGGCTGTCAAGCTCTGAAAAGGACAAAAAGCACAAAAGAAGCACATACAACCTGAGCTTTTTGTGAGGAACAAACCCAAATTTATGTTAACAGAATTTTCTGTTTTTTGCTGGACTAGCCTCTTTTTGTTTCAAGGTTTATTTTTTATTTGCCTTTTTAAGGTAAAACATCTGAAACAAAGCTGACACTTAACCATAACATGGGATCTCCACTTGGTCTCCCCCTAAGAACATCAGAGAAATGAACATGTTCTCTTGAAGGGCTTCTTCTTGGATCTTCCAGTGTCAAAGATAAGCGGTGCAGCATCTACTGTAAGTCAGCAGTAGAGACTGACAGCTCACAAATGTCTTGCTAATTGAAAGACAGAGGACATAATTAGACACAGAAGAGATGGGAAAGATATGCTTACACTGGAGACGTCTCAGATGGTCAGGTGTTTGTTTGCAGGTAATTAATCTCCTGCCGAATGTCTGTGTGTGAAGGTTGCAATGTTTAGGGCCTTTCAGAGTGAGAATGATTACTTGTTGATAAGCTAATGACTTTAGATACTGCGAGGTTTAATTACATAATGAATCAGTTTAATGGGAACTCTGGTTTTGCTGTATCAAGCTTTATTCTTCAACAAACAGAACAAGATAGCTTTCTGACACACATTTTCTACTTTGAGATTAACATATTTAGAAAGTTAACAAACATATAAGATTTTGCTGTGGGACTTTACACAGAGGTTTTTAACAATGAGATGCTTCAATAAATCCAATAATCTTAAAAACAGCAATCAGTATGATAGGTTGCCATGTATCGTAATGTATATTTATGATTTGTCATGATCTAATAAAACATCTAAAGGGCTCACAAACTGTTTTGACAGTAAAACACCACAGGGTGAAAACAGGACTTAAACTTATTTTAACACTTCAAAACCCTTATTCATGTGATTTTGCTATTTTCTTTCAATACATGTTAAATAAAATTAACGTAAATTAGTAAACAAAACTGGCTGCAAAAGTAGTCTAAATTAAGCTTTTAATCAGCAAGGACTAAAGCCTGTACTTAATAGTTTATAGGTAAAGAGCTCATCTTTCCTATTAATCAAATGCAAATATTTGTTTTGGGTTTTTTCTTACAGTAACAGGGTTGAAGGTTGGGCTTAGCAAATACAGTCAATACAAATGTATGTTAAATACAATACAAAAGTATGTTAAATCTGAATAAATGTTATGAGATAAATTACTAATTTCCATGATGTAGAAAGGATCCAAATGAACTTTCTTTTTGGACACAAAATATAAAAAATGTTTTGTGAAATATAGAAAACAATGGTAGCACAAATCTGGATGTGTGCCATTTATGAACCAATGAGTGGTTTGCACAGGCCTCTGTGATGTCACATAATTGCTCTTTACCTCATTGGGGATGCACACGGACTCAACATCACAGGCCTGTAGCCAACTTGAGGTTCTTAAGAAGTTTATTGTTTACTGCTGGGGTCAAACATCTCTGAATCAGTTCAGATTAGACACGCTTCCAAAGCTCTTTGCAGCCGTTTCCATATGAGTGCCTTTTCTACAGAGTGCTGTCATTGACAGGCTCAGAGTGGATGTATGTCGAGGGCAGATTGGCCCTTTTAATGGCCATTATGAGTGCAAAATGAGCTAAAGAACTGCAGCGACCTTTTCATTTGAAGTGCCAGCGTACCAACTAATACTGTACAGTCTTATTTAATGGAAGAATGTCAATTATTGTATTAAATTTTTCGTGTCAGTTCTTAAAATAATTTTGGATATTAGATGCCAAGAGTAACAGTGTCATAGTGTCTTGAAAGACAATGAAACTAACCTAGAATTGTGTAGCAGTCAAAGAAATATTTAACAGTAATAGGTGACATAGTAAATATGGCTATCAATTTAAAGTTAAGGTTAATTTACTACAATAACTGTGGGGTTTAACTATGGTTAGGTGTGGCAACGTTTTTTAACAGTGAAAACTGGGTAGTTGGTACTCTGACCTCATGTAGGTGTACTGTAGCAAAAAAGAAATAAATAAATCTCAAACCTTCAAATATCTATTTGAAAAATCTATTTGTTTGAAATGCATTTTCTTTCTTTTGTGACGCCTTACAACTTTGTTGGCTGGCCTTGAAGGCCTGAGGTCTTACCAAGATTATTTTTATTTGATTGCTGGATAACTCTGTACCTTGGAGAATGACTCAAATAAGATTTTGATGCTTGTACAGCTTGCTGAAGACACAATAGCTTGGAGGGGTTCATTCTAGCTTTTTAACTTCTGGGTGGAAAACAACTGCTGTTTTCCCAAGTATAACTTCCAATGTTATACTTGTTGGATGTTGTACTTATTGCTAAATCATGGAAAATAAGAAAAATATTGAAATAGGCAGGAAAATAATGCAGCTTCTATAAAAACATGGAACAGCAGTCTGTATCTGGATCTGACTTCTCACAGGTTCATTAGATCTTCTGTGGTTTACACCCTTTAATCAATAAATCATTTTTCATTAATGGATGTGTACATGTAAGCTCTGATCAAGATTAATTAATCACAGATTTACCTCTAGGTGCCAGGGGAGCCACGCACTATTATTTCTGCATTTCTTAAATTCCAGCAAGTTAATTGCTGTAATTGCCCTGAGATTAAATATCACAAGCATTAATGCGGCATTGACCAAAATGATGCAGCCCCACCTTTACACAATACAAAAAGCTAATAGTCAAACTAGGCCACCAAACTTCCGATTTGCACTAATTGAGCTTTACTTAACATTATTAAAACCAATATTTGTCATCAATCATTCCACGGTTTTGCTCTCTGTATGTGCTTCCAGCAGAGAGGCCGGGGGTGTAGCTATTGTAAGAGTCTGTGCCTGCAGAAAGTTTAAGTTTAAGCTTAATTATGTACCACCCAATCAGATTTGGTGCTTGCCTACCCGTTACCTTTGCATTAACTGCTTCAGTCATAGTACAGCTTTACAAACAATGTGACTAGAACTTGGAGAGTATTTCAGACTGACTGAAATTAACCCACGCTTTCATGTCTGACCTTTATAGACGTTCACCTGGAAGTGTGTGATGTCAAAGCACAACTACACAAATGTTAGGCACTGCTGTGTTCTCACAACGTGTTTTTAAAAGGTCAGTCGATGCTGCATGCAGCCAATAAAACTTTAAATCATTGACTACCATTGTGGTTAGCTTGATGTTTTCCCTGCCCCCAAACTAAAAATACTAACATTATTTCTGGGAAGAAAAATGGACTTTGATTTTTGAATTATGATACATTTTGGGTTTTAAATGTCTTGCTTTTTCATCTGGCAGCAGGTCCACACCAATGTTGAAATATTTGTCTGCTCTGCATATGCGAGTAAAACGAGCCAAATAATTAGGATTTAATCATTTTCTTCATGTCTTGGTCTTGTTACAAATAAATCCATTACATGCTAATGTCTTGCAGGCTAAATTCAGTTAATCCAACCTCTAGATTTTCTTCCAAGAATCCTTGAAGACTGAACATCATTAAGTTCATAAATAGAGCCAACAGCAAAATGGATTTAAATGACATGGGAAAATATATAAATATATATATTTTATAGGTTTATTTTAAAACAGTTTATTGTATGCTATAATTTACTGCAATTAATTACAAAACCAAAAAAAATACAGGGATAAAAAGAATTACACTTAAATTATGCAATAAATCATGTCCCCTCGCCTCTATGTAAATTCCATAAGGAAGTTTCCCCTATCTAAAAAAGTCAAAACAGGACTTCCACATTTATGTTTTTGCAAGTCTGCAGTCAGCTTATCCCCAGCAGCAACTACAGCTGACACCCCCCACCCACCAACTAAACCACACTTGCTTAGACCAGACAGACTCATTAATCTGCATTTCTATCTAACAAAAATAGGTTTCACAGATAATTAGCTCAAAAGAAAAAAAAATTCAAATCTTGTATTTCTCAATTCTGAATTCATGATGATAACCCATATGACTAGACTAGTGAATGATGCAGAATGAGAAAAGAGATATTTGATTTCACAAGAGAAAGTGACTGATCTATTATCAAATGTAATTCCACATTCCAGCCAAAGTGATCTCAGTTTAACCTCATTCGGCTCTAGTGCAATGTATGAAGTCAGAACAAAAGACTACTTAACTGCAGACAGAAGTGGTTTACTTTGTCCTTGACTCTGAAGCCCAGCTGATTGATTTATCAGTTTTTCTTTAGTACTGATTCATTCAAACATTCATTCAGGTGGTAATGTTCTACTCGAGCTGAGGTTCTGTGGCCTAAAAATAACTATACCACTGAAAGTAACAGTATGTCCAAAAATAAGAAAATGATGATTATGTTACCCGGGACAGGCGCTCTGCTGAATCACATACTCACAATAGCTCACTGTAATGGGACATTTAATAAGAGCTTTTTATTACTTGCACTAGTGACTGTTTTTGTGTAAAAATAATGATTACACAGTCACCGAAGCAGAGCGGGTGAAAAGATAAAGGCTACTACAGAAATAGATAGGCTGCATGACAGCTTGACCGTACCCTGACAAACGACAATGCAGAAATTCTGCGGCAAGCTTCTAAAATGAGGGAAAAAGGGGATTGTTAAAATCAGACGTGCTCATTATTCTCTCTCGCAATCTCATGAGCCTTCCCGACCTCTGTGTTGTTCTTTTTGGCTTTAGTTCTCACAGGGAGAGGAAGGTATACAATATGTGTAGATATGCTTGTCACAGCTGCATTATGGATCATTTTTGCACTGTAGAAAGTTTGGAACGAAGCTGAAAGAGAGCATGAGAACATCTGTATCAGATCTTAAAATGTCTTAATATACAAGGAAATGTGTTCAGAATTCATCGCAGATTGTCAGCGTCTAGATACATCAAGTACTCATATTACTGTGATGCTACAGAATTTTTTACAAAGCACCAGCTTGTTGCCATTTTTTAAATCATGATTATGTGTAAAATTTCTCAAAATACACTGCCAAACTGTACAAGCAGCACATTTACTTGCAAATTCACTAGTTGTGTGGAGAACTACCCAATCTGGCAACACCAAAGTACACTGCAAAACATACTACTGTTAGGCAAACTAGCTTTCTTATTTTGATGGTCAGCTAGCTAATGACATAAGCTCAAGAGGGTGAGACTGTAGCAGAAAAATGACTGGAAAACAAAACAAGATGAATAGAATATATAACGTCAGTAGGCAAGAACTTAAACAGTAGGAGCGTACTGTAGCTTAACTTACTGTAGCTGCGCCAGTAACAGCAAGGTCATGGGTTTGAGTCCTAGAAAATTATGTATCGGACCTTGAATGCATTGCAAGTCACTTTGAATAAAAGAACATGGCAAATGCATTAATGCTTTTGACATTTCAGACCTTCAGATACATTATCCATTTATAATGATTGTTTTATGATTTATGAAAGTAAACAACTCAAATGATGCATCTGATGTTTTAAAATAAACCAGAACCTATATCTACTGAATATTTCTCTACAGAGATATTTCAGCTGCTTATCTTTTTCTTCAAAACTGCAAAGGTTTCAGTAAAGGAAGTAGTGAAGTGGTATAGAGTTGCAAAGACACGTCTTTTCTATTCTTATGGGAATGCCATGATTGCAAACATACACACAAGCCCAGACACATGATTGAGAGTTTAATCTGAATATCTGTTACACACTTCACATATCACATGATTTAATGTCTCAAACTTTATTAAGACAGGCACCCTGCTTGGTGGACTGTTGATCGGCTTCAGTGAAGCATAAATTGATTTTCGTGTCAATATCAGACAGGTTTATTTAGAAGGTTTTAGCGTGACAGGTTCATGAGCTGCTAAAGCCTTCAGGATCTAAACAAATTTAACAGACTTAGATGTGTTTTGTGTACATATGTTAACAAATCCATAAATTAGAACTATACGTGACTTTATAGAACCCACTTCTAAGAGGTATCCTAGTACTACAGGCCTTGTTGTGCTGTTATATGTAAAAGCACACACAGCTTCACTTGACAGCGAGAGACAGATGCCCTTTCCCCCAACTGTCTGACAGAATCAGATTGAGGGACCATCCTTCAGAGTGGCACATCTGAAGAGATCGCTTACACCAAAACACACTGCAGAGGTGTTGAAGGGTTGCTCCTCCATGCCATTCTAAGCAAATGTCCTATGTTTCAATATAAAATCTCATTCAACTTCAAATCCAAACTGTATGCAAATTTTTCCCACTGTAATCTATTTTCTAGCACAATAAAATGGAGCATAACCCAGGATTCAAAGACAAAAGTTTACCACGTTTGTCTTTTTGGTTTGTCTGTCTTTTTTGGTGGCATGAATTTCTTCAAACAAATGTGTTTCATAAAGAAAAGCACCAGGCTTTAGGTTAGATGCCTCATAAGACACATTTGTCTCTAGTGGTGTTTCATACAATAACATAAAACAAAGCATTTCTGTATACTGACAGTAAGATGAATGGGACACAATTCTTAGCGCTGAGTTTCAAGTATTCTGGAAATGCAGTAAAATTAGACTGGAATCTAGATGTTAACCCACTTAAGACTGCAATGACTAATGTTGCCCAAGGCTTTACTGCCATTTTTCATCTGTAAATATTGAATGTTTTAAAAACAGCTTTTGACAACTTGCTGAATACTGGGTCATATGGTGGTGCTTAGCTTATGATCTCCAGGGCCAGTCCATACTGTAAGCAGGACTCTAGGGGGTCCAACGTACTGCAGGACCCCGCAAAATCCTAACTTATGACACAAGTATGCTTCTCATTTAATCTGAACTAGAGGAAAAGTTCAACAAGACAAAACTTGATCGCTCCTACAGTACTTAACTATCATGTCTAACTTAGTTTTAAATTGTTGTGACAGGCTGCTAAACACTTCCAGCCCAGAAGCTCATGAACGTCAAATGATTCAACACAGATCAATGGTGGGAAAAAAATTAAGACATGGACCTGAACAATTAGCACAACAAATTACTACTAGTTACAACACAACAGCAGCACAAATACAGTTAGTCTTTTGTAAGAGAGTAAATCTGTGTAATTAGTGCATGCAACACTGAGGTGATAAGAAAGCAAGTACTGTGCTTAACACTGTATTATCCACAGAAGTCACAAGCTTTCAGAAAAAGGTTGTGACTTTCAGAAAAGTTTCTACACTGACTGTGTAGAAACAAAGAGAGAAGGTACTGAAATCAGAAAAGTGTTAAAGTAGTATAAGATAAGTTGGCTAAGTTGTTTTCACTTCTAAACTGAGGTCAGCCTCAAGATAAAGGACAAGCACGGTTGAAGATCTCTGCAGGGAGAGCATCTTCAAAGAGCAGGGCAGTGTTCACCTAACTGGCGCAGACCTTTGCAGAGGCCTAAATAGATTAGCTTACAGTAGAGGGAAGTAAAGCTTTTCTGCTATGGGCTCCAGGTGGCCTTTAACCAACAACTTAAAAAAACAACCTTTAAAAAACAACTTACTTAGCTTACCAAGTTATAATCATTGCCAGCAATATTTTTTACAACATCAGCTTGTATGGTACAACTTGAAACTTAACAATCAGCAGTTTCTGAAGAAATTCCACTAAAGAAAACTTTAAACACTTTTATCGTGGCTGCCCTAAAATGTTTGTTGTACAGAAGTTGTCAAAAAAATTGCCATCACACCGTGATTATGTCAGTGCACCAAACAAACCTTCTAGCAAATCACTTTCTACTCCAAAAAGAACTTTAGCACTTTCTAGCCTAAGGTTTGGTAAAAATGATAGGGAACATGCACTTACTGCAGCCTGACTAGCTGGCACTTCATGTGTTGATTGTTCCAGAAGAGCCCTGCCTGCATTTGATTGATGCTTTATTCAACATATAGCTTTCTTACTATCTGGGCTTTGATCTGACCCCCTTTTTTTCTGCCTCTTGCTTTCTCTGGTTTGTCAGAGGACCCGTTTCTAAATTTCCCTTGGCCTTATGAGCGTGAGAAACACTAAGATTTAGGAACTGCGAGCTCTTTCAGTCATAGCTCTCGTGTTAGGCTCCGTAGTCATCCATCAAAGCCTTCTGAAGTTACATCAGGGTTCATTCAGGGTTCAAAACTGTACAAGTCTTTTGTTTGATAAACAAAAAGCAAAAAGGTGAAAACAGATACAACTTGTACCTGTAACCAAAACATTGCGCATATAGACTCTTTTGGTCACTACAACTCAGGGTTCAGCATGATGCAGCAGATGGTGTTGTCCACAGGGTTACATATAAATATGTTGTTCAGTTAAACTGGCAATACCTATGCCTGAATGACTCAACAACACTCAACACTTTGGCATTCAAAAAAAAAAAACCTGAACATATGTTTGTGTATTAATACAACAAAGGGCAAGATTGAGACATACGCTAACTATATTTAGAGACTGAGAATTATTTTGTCCCAAATAGGCTTGCACTTAACACAGTTCAACGATTAGCATAAACTATTTGTTTACACGTCAATCAGAGGACAGATTTAGAAAAATGACACGCATCTTTCACACTGTAAATCACACTAAAAGATTACAGCTTTAAGAGTGATATGTGAAATTTTTGTTAAAATATGTCCTTCTGTACCAGCTTAGCATGCAAAAGCCATTATTAAATTGATTTCCCTGAAAAGAGTAAACACTTTAGCAACATCATAATTTTGTTTGTTTGAGCATCCTGACCAGTCCAACAAAGCAACATTGGCTCAACCAATGGCATTTGGGGCAGCATTGTCTTTTTATCTGACTAATGGCAGATGTGGGAGCATTCAATTAAACTTTATTTGACAACAGTCATGCAATTATATTAGGTGGTGCTACACCTAACCTTTAAATTGACTCACTAGGCAAACCAAAATAATTAGCCTCATAATTTATAGTAAATTTCCAAACATTAACTTTGCAATTCCAATCAGACAAACCCAATACAACATCATGTCAGCAACAAGCTTTGTTATATAATTCTAGTCAAATTCTAATCACATGCATCCTTCACAGAAAATAAAATACCAGAATGCAATGAATCTAACCTTAGGTGAATAAAAATAAACTTACAAGGATGAATAAGGAAGGGTAAATGCAAACTGCATACAGATTCAATACTAATAAAAATAATTAAGTGAACGTAATAAAAATTGATTATTTCACAATGTGTGCTATGAATTTTCATGCCAACATTACATTTACATTTATTACATTAGCAGATGATCTAATCCAAGCATATTTACAAATGAGAAAACATCACAAGCTACATGCAAAGAGAAACATGCTAACAGAAAAATCTATTGAAAATCAATTGTGAGTCAAGTCTCCAGTACCTCTGCAACAGGAGTGATATTTACATTATGCTTTACAGTTTAAAGGACCTGTGTAGGCAGTACTGTAGAAAGTAAGGCAGTCCACATTCTTTTGGACCAACAACTAAAAGTTAGACATTTTGGTGTAACAGTAAAATAGTCCCAAACATTGACTATAAGACATATTTCAAGTGACAACAGGGTATCTTACCAGTGTATATCCAGGCAGCAGTAAATAAAGCTCATCAGTAGAAGTGCTTATCAGCACTTCTCAGCATTCTTATAGACTCCATAACTGAGAGCACTCATTTCCTCAAACCTTTACTTCAGTCACTACACAGCCACTCATTATCCACTCTGCATTCTTATGAAGAATGCACTAAAACATTCTTCTTTCTCAGGTCTAAAATACACTTGCAGCTCTCTTTTATTCTACGCCTCCCTTGCTTCCCACTTCCTGTTCCCTACAATCTCCAACCACAAAGAACCATGGGAAATGTATTTTTCCCCAAACTTTTACTCCTTTCCTCCATATATAAGTACTTTTGTCTTTTAGAGACTCCTACATTTAATGATAAAGAAAACAGAAAACATACTGTGCTAACAGGTAAAAACAAAACTTTTAACATGCATACATTTAACCTAAACAACATAACATAAATTTTAAATTGGGTTTTGCCTCAAAATATCCTGCCCATAGGTCAGGATAGGCTGGTTAGCATAAGTTAGCATAAGTGGAGGTACAATAGCTAACATTATATTATGTTATAGTAGATGTTTACCAGTATGAGATTTTCTGAAGGGCTCTTGCATAAAATGTTTTCTCGGGTACTATAGACTTTTTTGATCCTGTCAGATATGAAAAAGGTAAATATTGGGATTTCTACACACACATTTACGTGGACATATTTCACACTATAGTGTTGTTTAATCTCATTTAAAATAATATTTTGTCAGCCCAGAAATGTTACACCTTTCTCTGTTAGCATTTCCTCTTGCTCTTTTTACTTTTGTGTAGGTAATCTTCACAACCAGCCTTTCTCCATGTGATGTTCTGAAACTGGTGTGAAATTATGCTTACCTACAAGAAAAATATTTTCCCAGTGTACTTCTGCTGATTGAGTGAAAATTTGGAGTATTGTCAGCAATACACATTGCAGTTACTGTTAACATGTTGGAAGTTTGTTTGTACCAGATGTGTGTCTGCGGAAGACAACAGCTACATAGACAAAGGAACATATGGCAAAATCACATCTATTCATTTTGTGAATGGTGCAAAAAGAACAAAATAAATGATGTGTCTGGAATTGAAAAACAACCAATGAGAACTGCATCAAAAACAAAACATCTGTGTGGGCGAACTCTTTCTTTCTTCTGGTGATAAGCACATGCTGTTTATGCGCTCAAAACATTCAGTGTAGGAATTACACAAAATCATTTTGAGAAACAGAAATGTTCATAAACACTTACCTTATAAATGGATTTCTAAAGCCGTCAACCTTCTGCCTTGTGGCAGATTTTATTTGTACTGTATGAAACAGCAGCTCGATTCTAAAGTACCTTTAAAACAAGTACCACAAATGTGCAAATATGTAACCAGAAAATGACTTGCAAACTTAAACTTGAGGATTTGATGCTTTGATAGTGACCACTGTTGTCATTTTTGCTGTGGGCCAAACTAGAGAAATGACCATTTTTTCCATACGCAGCCTTGAGGTCTAATGCTATACTTCATATGCAATTAAATCAGCATTATATGGCATAAGTTGTTAATTTGTCATGAAAGAAATACAATGTTGGTGCTTATTTTGCAATAGAGAAATATATGATGTAAATAATGCTAGTGATAACAAAAGACATTTTTTCCCACATTCACACATTGAGGAGTTCAAAAGATTTGGTCAGATCAAGATAGGCCAGAAGATCCAAGTTGTGCCTATTTAATTAAACCGACTAGAATTATGTCCTAGTATTTTGGTATCATGCTGAGGGAAGGCAATTAGATCCAAAGCACAAATCATCTGTTTAACCTTTAAGTCTGTCTGTTTGACTGCCGTTCTCCTTGGTGTTCACATAAGTCAATGTGTTAGGGCTACTCTAGCCACGCCTCTGGCGGAACCAGACTGAGTCTGGACAGCCTCACACTCGATTAGACTGAATTAGACCACATTACTGTCAGTCAAAGATACACATTAGCTGTGCCTACTCCTGTGTGCATGAGCGCATGTATGTATGTTCAAACACGTGCATGGGATGAGTGCATATCACATGTCCACAATTTGCAAGCTTGTGATGCACAGATTTGTTGTTTATGTGACTGTGTGTGTTTATGTGCTTTTTTGTGTTGGTGAATCAGAGAAAGGGCAGAACAGAGTATAGCTAACATGTCTATTTTTAGACCATATTCAATGTCATGCAGAGTTACAAATTAAATATAAGCCTTTTATCTGATAAGTCTCTGTGGGGCTTTGAGATTGTGTGCTGTCAAAAGAATAACTGATAATCAGTTAACGGCGAAAACAAACACACAGTCTACATCTCAAATACTGTAGGTTATGCATGTTGTCACACTCAAAGTGTGTAATGTCTTGTTAACTATTTCGTTTTTTTCAGTATTTCAATGATAATGGCTCAAAACACAGACTGTATATTGTGATTTTTTAAATATTCACCCTGTTTAATTACCCAGATAATTCTAAATGTTATCAGCCCATAACCACGCAACCACTTTTTGACTGCTGTCAATTCAACCTCATTATTTTTAACAGCAGGACATATTTAATAATTAGTCACGCAGACCTACACAGACAAAGTTCAGTGACC
This sequence comes from Ambastaia sidthimunki, assembly GCA_036877625.1. NCBI lineage: Eukaryota > Metazoa > Chordata > Actinopteri > Cypriniformes > Botiidae > Ambastaia > Ambastaia sidthimunki. Next base: position 16,034 of record JAZGTK010005676.1, read on the forward strand.
TTGGCGACGGAAGAAACTCTAATGACACTTTTAACCTCATTTACTGCTGAGAAAAATTAATCATAAATTAAAGTAAATTAATACATAACTTTCCCTTTATTGACAGTCACTTTTGACGACATAAATCAACTTTAGATCTCATAAATTCATATTGTACTAACTTTCTCATTTTTTTTATGATGACACAGTTTAATGATGACACTCATGTATTTAATTCTCTTTGGCCTGCACATGAAAATGTACAGAGGCACTGCAAGGTTGTGAAGTTTCTCAATACTTTAGAGTCAATCCTGGGACTTGCGCATGGATGTTTTCATTTCCTGCTTCTCAGCAGGCTTGATGGGTTCCTGAGACAAAGGAGTTAGTTAATTAAGCTGTGAAACAGCAGCAAGCCCTTAATTATTGAACTATGCAATCTGTGAGCTGGACTAGTTTTTGAAGTTGTAGGCAGGAGGTTTACTCTCATTCCTCCCCTGTTTATATCAACTTCTCTTCAGACTATGTCGATGGGGACGTGAAGATGCCCTGCTAGTTTTGTTGTGGATGGGAAAAATCATGGCAGTTGGTTCTGTTTGATATGTAAATATGTTATCTGTTTGGCAAGCTCTTTAAAGCCTAAAATTGACTTATACTTTGCTGGCTTGCAGCCTTTAATATTAATGTTTAGAAAAATAACTAGTGGCCTGAGATTGTGAGCATTCTGTGAGTGTTGTCATTGTGAGTGGTGTTATTTTCCTGCTGCTCCAGAGTGATTAGTTACATGGTTGTGATTGGCTGAAACCCCCTGGCTACAGAAAAGCTTATGATCAAAGATGTCAAATTTCTAACATGCACAAGATCCTTTGCCAGCCAAGAAACTGCCATTAAGATGAATAGCAATGCTAACGGAAAGATCCAGGTATTATACATTCCTTTGGCTAAAACTTCTTTGGCTAAAAAAATGTCTACTGATACCAAGTTTGCAGAGAGCGTTTTTTTTCTATAGACACCTGATTCAGCTCAGCAGAGTCCAAAGGAACATCTGTTTAATAAAATCAAGTATGGAAGATTAGGCCTGGATCCAATATTAGCAGTGTGGAAGCTTGGCACGAGGAGAATTTGGCAACCTTTGCTTACAAGTCATATTATTAGGAGAATTGTAATGTCAACAGTTAATTAAAAGTGAAATACATCTCAATCTAAAAGGTTATACTGCCGGTGATGCAAAGATGAAAAGACAAATACACATATCACCAAATACAATGTCACAAGCATATACCATTTGCAAATATCATGACACAAGCATACGCTGTAATTTGGATAGTGGTTACAGCATGCAATGCTGGAGTTCCTACAAAGGCTTCCTTGTTCAGCCAGCTTTACCACCACTAACTAGTAGAAACCATGGAAACTGAAATTCCTTTCAGCAAGGCACAGCAGGACATGATCAACTTAGTAAGTATGCTTCTCTGTTTCAGCTGAATTTCACTAGTTTCTTGTTTCAGGAGATAACATCTGTACTTCTGGGGCTGTCTGACACATGCTTCTCTTGTGCCGGTGGAGCACCTGCACATGCTCAGTTAACATCTGCCTCAGGTGTGTTTTACCAATGGGAACTGACACCTGTCACAGTCTGATTACTAATGCATGGAGCACTATGAACCTATTAGACATGATTCAGATGTAATCTCTTCACTGGACAGCATAGGCAATGCTTTTGTAATGAAGTGTAATTTTATTCACACAGAAAATGATACCAAGTTTTACTTTCAGCCCAAAGCCACATACCGATGGTAGTTGTTCTAAAAGGTGCTCTAAAACTGGCAGAATTTTGCAAGAAATATGCACACTAGCTTGCAAAGTCTTCCAGCGTAGGCGGTACAGTGTCATTATCTAACAAGCAGTCATTAGTTTATTAACTGGTTTCAATTTCTGCTTGCCAACCTGAAATAAGTTTCCCAGTGAGCTTAAATACTTGCAACTCCAGTTACTTAGAAAACATTGCATGCACTGTTTCAGACCTCACACACCAGCTCTGTTAAAGCAAAACAATGATGTACTTCTAACAACAGCTTTTAGCACAATGCTTCACAGTTATGAGTTAATCCATATCTGTTATACGTGAAACCAACTGAAGTATAAACAGTCAAGACTATGTGTAATGTCAAGTTCAAAGACAAGGTTTCGTAAGTCAGATCTTGTTCAAGGCGTAATTGCCTAATGAGTACATTTGTTAAAGTCACTAAGTAATGCCATGTCTAGCAGACAACCAACAAAATATAAATGCAAAATATTATCATTTGTTAATGGTGAATTTATGTCAGTAGACTGTCAGGAGATAATTCTCTCAGTTACACAATTACACAGTGTGGTCCTCATTAGCAAAGTTTGGGCCTTTTTCCAGCATTTGTTTGCATCAGCCCCATCATTAAGATTCAGGTACCCCATCTATGACAGACATCAAACTCCATTGAGTTTCTGGTATCTTCTGGGCTGTTTGCACCTCTGGGTGGCCATCACTGCTTTACAACATCTAAAATATAAATTTAGTAAACAGGAAATATCAACAAAAGATAATCAGTTACTAATACACAGCTACAGTTAAAAGCTTACATAATTTGCCTTTTAAACTTTTACAAAGCTGTAATATGCTGCTTTACAGTATTGACACCACAGGATGCTTGCCCATTTTAGCCCAGTGATTGTGCCGCATGATGGGAATTTTTATGGTCTTGCCAGCCCATTTGGAATAATTGCCCATAAATGAACTCCCATCTGTCCAATTTGGTCTCTGTGGCGCTACGTCAGTCCGTCCGTCCGTCTGTCATCGAGATGCCAAGGAATTCACCAGGGCAGGTGAACAAATGAGTGGATTGCTCATTCCAAAGGGATGTCATTATATATTCTCTCCTGGAGGCTTCAAACTGAGTTAATTTGCATGACCCAGAATATACTGAGGAAACGATGAACATTATTCTGTCGAACAATGACATGGCAAGTGTAAAAGTTCAGTGAACTAAGTAGTTCTCATACCAATATAATGTAATTAGGAACTTGAGTAGTCCTACCTGGAAACCACCTTCTAATCTAGTACCATTGGAAACTCATTAACAGTACTCTGTCACTTGTTACCATAGAAGGATTCTCTCTGGGAACGGAAAGAAATGCTTGCTAAATGTCATCAATGATTGATGATCAACAAGACGATATTAAATGACCGAGCATCTATCATGTACTCCAGAAGCATCTGATACATAATTTCTCCTGTTTTGTTTTGACTGTTTTGGGCAATAAAAGAGATGCTTGGGAGGCACAGTACTATGAAGGACTTACAGTCCAACAGATTTGAAAACAGAGGGGTGTCTCTTGAAATGCAGAGACTTGTAACATTTACTAGTCATTAGCATACTATTATGGCTTGTTATCTCCTGTGGGAATGATGTTGAGCCTTTGCATTATGGTTATGGAATTCAAAATAGGCTGATGGGTCTGAATTATATAATTTGAGTGAATATGATTAGACTTTAACAGCCAATGAATGTGGTTAAAAAAGTGACAATGTTTTGATCAAAGTAGTTTTTATTGCTCTGCATTTCATTTCTTTCTTTGTAATTTTCTCCTCTTGTTTTTTGTCATGCAAATCCATTGAGAGTGTAATTTCCATACTTTGAAACCAAAGTAATTTACTTGAGAGAGAATTAGAGTCGAGATTTCTCAGCACCTACTACAATGATCACCACATTTTGAGCTCTGTGAAATGTTCAGTAAATTAAAATTAGAATACTTTACTCTAGTATGACTGTGGTTAAGGAAAGTGGTGTTTATTGATGCATGTGTTTGTATGGATAGCTGATAATGTAATATCAGAATGAGGGCTTTGAAGTTGCTTGAAGTTATGCAATATTTTTTCATGTCATCATGGTGACCAGATGACCATGATAAAATGTGACAGGTCAGAAATATGGCCTTGTGGGTAGTACATTGTGGGTAGTGTGGGTAGTAAGTTCTTATATATCAGAATTCTCCTAAAAAAAATTTCACCATGGAAAGACCTTTTATTGATAAAAATTTATGTAATGCTAATAAATGATATGACATCCCAACTGTTGCTCCATTAGTATACTGGACATAGCATGTAACATTGGATGTAAAATCATGTAAAGCATGTAAAATCGGACTGGTTAATAAACAGATTACAGAAATAGATTACATTACAATGCCACAATGTCTCAATCTTTGGGTATGTCTGATAAATGACTGTGAAATTGGTAGTACTAAAGCAGTAGACACAAGCTGTCAATGTAACCACAACTGTTGTTGTTTGGCAACATTCTAAACACTCCAAACAGCATAAAGAGCTGCAGTATCTTCCTCGGCATGTGTGCATTGTACACAGAAGTCTGAGATTCTCTCAGCCAGCCGCTCTCAGTTTAATAAGATTCTTTAGCTCAGTGATTGCCATCGGTGGGAGATTGGGATCAGGCGTGTCTAATGACGAACAGGTAATGCGTCATTGTGTTTTAAGGGGATGACTCTCTGCTATCTGTGGCTCAGAAAATGGGTACAGGAAAAATGAAATCAGCACAATGACTTCTCTTAAACTTCATGAGTCATTGCAGCCTGATTGCGTCTTCATTGCAACACATATGGCAGAATTAGAGCTGCTGAAATGTAAAGTGAGTAACCAGAACTCCTGTAGTCTTGAGCTGTCCCTCTGTATTAAAATCAATGTGAAACACCATTCGCAACCCATTTTGTTTATGTAATATGATGCATTTCCAAGTAAAACAGGATGTTCAACAAGATAAAAAAATATGGGGGGACTTGATTTTATCAACTGGGGAAAAGACAGGTATGGGACAAAGACAGACAGATTTAAAAACATCAGAATATGCATAATTATGTTAAACTATTGCATTCTCTATTTGACTGAAAAATGGCCTCTGTATGACTGTGGTTGGAGGGCTTGATGATGTCATGTTAAATGGAAGGTCAATAAGTCCTTTACATTTTGACCAGGAGATTATTATGTAAATAGGATCAATTTTTATTCCATGTTAATGTTGTGTATTGAGTATAAGTGCTGTTCAGAGTGAGTGCACTGTACATAAGCTTTTAAAGCATGCAACTGAAATGTTGAATGCAGCCGTGCTATATAATTGTCTCATTTATCATTTTACAGAGTAAAAAACTAGAGTTGTTGGGCCATGACACAACCTTATAGTGTTGCTTCTAATTAGCATTGTTGCTTTGAATTTGTAATGTAAATTTGTGTATCAGAATGATATAAAACTTCTCTTTGCAGGTGTTGTTTTTCAACCTATTAATTAATTACAGCAGGATGTTGCTTTGTGCGCAGAGTTGTGCTGCGTTGTCTGATGTGTAACTATGTCGTGATGTTGCGTTGTTTTATTTGTGCAGTGTATCATGGTCCCTAGAGATCTCTGACTGGCCCCTACTGCTTCCCACACTCCTGTTTTTAGACTGACTCCAATTTACAGCTCTTACACAATCTGGCCACACAGTATCTGAGAGAACACACTCGCTCACTCACATATGCCCTCTGCCAAACACGTGTGAAATATACGAACTGAAGACAGCTGTGACTTTGGAGTTATGCTTCTTTGTTTGACCTTCATTTGCGTTCCATTCCCCTTCTTGCGCTTTCCTTGATGAATATTTAATCGAGATTAATAACAAATTTGAAACTTGGATTATATGGAATCAGTGTAATTATTGATAAGTGCCTGGCGTGACTGCTAGCATACATTATTGATGTAGAGAGGGTCTAGTTTCGTAGATGTTTAGACAGGTTGGCCCATTTCTTTATTGCAAATCACTTAGCTGCCTGTCAGATGCAAATCTGACACAAATGTGACAGAATAGAATCATAACACTTCCACTCTCACAGTTGTCTCGCTCGCTATATAGGCACACACTCAGATATGCTGTCATTGGCATATGACAAAAAAAC
>JAZGTK010005677.1:0-21981 GCA_036877625.1 Ambastaia sidthimunki
ATACAAACCATACATTCTCTGAAACACACTACATAAATGGTTTAATTTCAGTCATGAATTTTGAGCAGTTGTAGCTCCTCCAGTACATTTAGATTTAGGCATTTAGCAGATGCTTTTATCCAAAGCGACTTACAGTGTGAGGAGAACATAAAAGCGAAGAAGTAGTAACAAGCTATAATGTTACATTACCGGTATAATACATTGCAGCCTCTTTTGCATGGTCTCAGAATGATACATTTTGACTCTATTTTATATAAAAGTTTTGTGTTATGTGTTGTATTTGGTTTGGAATGAAAGCTTTCACCCTAGTGCAGCTTCTAATATAATCTGATTACATTACACAGTTAAGTATTTATTGTCACACCTTGATCTGGTCCAGCATAGATTCTGACAATTTCCTCAGCAAGTCCAAACAGAACTTCACTCCTGATGGGCTGAAGAATGCAACGCTCGCAGGGACACCCTGGACACACACACACACGTCATCATCAACACACTGTCCTACAGAGAGGAAACACATGTGTGCCTGCAGAACAGAACCTGCTTAGAGAAATAATCAGTGATGTTCTTCTGCAGGTCTGGATGTTCAGATGTTTCATACACAGTCAGAGTGTCAAGAGGAATATCTGTCAGAAAACACAGAGAGAATGAGACAAGAAGAAACATCCAGGGTTTATTATAAACACGAGAATGAAGTTAATCTTCTCTCACTTTTCTCTCTGAGAGCTGTGGGCAGAATTTCTCGCTTGATGGACCCACAGGGGAAGAACAGGGGCAGAATATGAGGATTTTCTCCTGTAAGAATCACATATGAAAATCAAACTCTAGTGAAATGTGAGAAAGCATCAGCACTATCAGTGAAACTGAGAGCAATATTTACTTTGTATGATGAGTGTAGACAGTGTGTCTGCAGTACCAGTATCTTCACCAACCGGCTTCAGGCCCAAATCTACAACTACACGACAGAGTTGTGATACAGCATAACAGAGAGTCTGATACAGAATGACACCAGCTTTAACCAGTGATCTCCCATCTTTTACGAATACCTGACACAAGTATAAATTTACGAAACAAACACACTACTAATCCTTTCTCCTCTTTTCCAACAAGCATCAAAATGTTGTACTCTGGGTAAAACTGGCTAATGTTTATTGTTCATTGTCGGCGATTTATCGCTTCTTTGTTTTCCTCACATTGTAAGTCACTTTGGATAAAACTGTCTGCTAAATGCCTAAATGTAAATACAAATGCCCTCCTACATAAACACCAACATTATTAAATAATATTCAATTATTATGCTGTTAATATAATAAGATTTAAAAAAACTATAAAAAAGGACAATATTCATTTTGAGGCTGGTTTTGCATTTATAATAGGTAAAGTAAATCAGATTTTTTACAGAAAATAGAAAATATGAAGGACACAGGTGCAGAACATTGCAGATGTGCTAAAACTTATTTTGTTGTTTGATGGACAATAAAATACTGTTTAAAAATTGCAAATTGAAATTATGTGACATATTTTAACACTTTCTGGTCTGAGTGTACATATTTTTAACAGGACTAGCAGATTTTCTGAGTTCTAGTAGACGTTTTGGGTTCTAATGGGGATGTTTGTGTTGTGGGTTCTAACAGGTGTGTGTGTGTGTGTGTGTGTGTGAACTCTAGTGTCTTTATTAAGACAGATTTCAGACCTAAAGATGCTGTTGCTTTTCCAACCACATAAATCGACTTTGAATTCCATTTGTCCTTTACTGTGTCCCACTCTGAAAAGAAAAAAAAGGAAATCTCATTTAATTACATTTAACACGTTGTGTTCAGTACAAAACTTGGTTCAGTAAAATTCTGTGTTAAGCAAAAAGATCAGATATGCTGCACTTCCATTTGGATTGCAGATGGATTTCATACGGTTAGTGAGCAAACATTGACCTCTAGTGGTCAAACTCTCTGTGTGCTTCTATTGAAATGATATTTCTAAGCAGAATGCTGCCTTCATGTTTGTACAACAGCTTCATTACTGGAGAGCTACAGCTGCTGTTCTACAACATCATCACTAGAAATACTGAAGGGGATTTATTTTCCATCAAAAGCATTCGTTTTGAATGTACTGACCTACACATGAAAAGTGCTTCAAATGCTCAGCAAACATTTGCTTCCTTTTATGTGAATAAATGTAATTAAAACTGAGAGTTGAAAGCTTTAACTCTACATCCAGTTATATCATATTATATTTATTCAGTGCACTACAAAGAAAAAAATCAGCAATCGTCATTGTAAAATACTTACTGTGTTTCTGAGAGTCTAAACATGTTCTTACGGCCTCCACAGCTCGTGGACTGGTGAAGATCAGACCTCCAAACCTCTCTGGCTCAAAGAACTTTCGTGTTTCCAAATCAACATGAGAACGGTAACAAATAACTAACCACACAACTAATAAAACCACAACAACACTGTTTCATAAGTTCAACTGAGAAACAAGATTCAAACTTACCCGCTCTGAGAGTTCATTCAGAGACACAAACTTAAATGACAGCACAGGAATTAAATCAGCTGTAAGTCCATTTAAGGCCAATTCCTGAAGAAACAACAAAACACCAAACTCTGTTGTGTTTTAAGTATTACCTTTATTATTAATGTTAAAAGTTAACATGTTAACATTACCTCGACATAAGGATCTGGTCCATTTTCATGATCTCGTGGCTCTTTCAGAAGTAACACTTTCATTTTTGCAACACTAAAACAGATGTGTATACATGTGTAAAGCTGTCTGAATGAGTTTCTACACAATGAATTCTCAAACTCATTATCAGCTTTTCACACAGAAACGCCTATAAGAGCAAGTCGAGCTGTGCAACACTGATAACAAACCACAATAGTATCACAACTACTTTAAACTGCGCTTAACTACTACATTAAAGGAGTGTTTCGTGCGCTGACGTCATTGGAGCGTCAAAATAAATCATGATAAACACCAGCCTAACAGCTGCTATTCTCTATGGTTGAGTTTGATAAGACAATTTATTTTCAATCGTGTACTTTCATATTTATTGAAAGAGACGGAAAGCATTCATAATCAAGTACTTGCAATGTACATTTATGCAGCTCTCCGCATGTTTATTGTTGCAGTATAAACTGCGGCCGAAGCTGTACGAAACCCGGAAGCGCGACCCACCGCGCGCTCTTCAAAATAAAAGTCTGCGCGATGACTGGAACACGGAAACTAATTCCAGATTCAGATTCCAGTTTATTTGAGCGAAATATAAACAATTGAATCAACTAGAAAAGGAAAACAATTGTTTATGCTATACTATGTTTCAACATCTGATCTTTATTTCTCTCTGTGTTTACAGTTGTTGGTCCGGTTCCGCTGGTTCACCTGGTGCAGGTGGGCGAGTTTGTCCTTGTGTGATTTCATACGTTTGTGTGTCTGATCTCGTGTTTTAACGCGGGAAGTGGCTAAAGCGTGAAGAATCTCTGGATCCTGATTGGATGGGACAGCTGCCGTGACATCGCCCGCTCTCACATATATTTATGAGCTCGTGCAGGAGGGCGTGGCCGCCGAACTGAGCTCCGCGCGCGCTGTCACCGGAACATCACACCGGGAAGATTCTTAAAGATGAACGAGTCGCTGCTCCTGTTTGACTTCGAGCGTCAGTTTGATGATCGAGTCGCGAATGAATGGTTTCAACACAACTGGTGAGTCCATTCGGATAAAATAAACATTATGAACTTTAATAACCTTCTGAACATTAAAGTTCTACCCTTTAATTTCTACAGGCAGAGCTTTATACAGAATAGAATAGATTCTGTGTTGCACTATTGCAGATCGTTATTTACATTTACATTTAGGCATTTGTGTTATGATAAATACATAAAATATGAGAATCTACAAAAATGCAATTGAATTTGCAATATTTACTACAATATACAATTCAAAATATAATGTAATACACTAGAGTGATATTACACTTTATACGTCCTTTATCCTAATTTTACTGTGATATTACATATTTAAGTAGTGCCAGTTACAGGCAGTGTGTAACTGTATTGATTGTATTAACAATGAAAGGAGGCAGTCAAGAGCCAGAGGAGCTTTTAAAGTTTATAATAAACATAATCACATCTCACCAACACACGCAAAACCCCACGATTCTAATACATTAGACTCATTTCTGTTTCCTTAAACTGTTTAAAGTTGTCATTAATTTTTGTCAATAACTTGTTGGAATTCTCTATCAATCTATCATAAAGTATCTATCAATCTATCATAAAGTATCTATCAATCTGTTTGTCGATCTATGAGTAAACTTGTCTAGAACAGGTCTGTGTCATGACATCTATTCATGTTAGTCCTATTTGTTCCAGCGGATTTAATTTTTGCTGAGCCTCAGGTTTATGAGAGATTTATAGGTGGATTTATGACTGTAACTGATTGATCAATGTCTGTGATCAGGTCAGGTCCAGGTGAAGGACAGGCAGACAAACTTTGACCTGCAGCAGATTGTGAAATCAGAGTCCGTCCACTTTCTAGCAGAGTTTAGAAAAAATACTGTCAATCCAGCTTCAGTTTGCAGGGATGTTTTAAATGATACTGTCAACATCAAATGACCTTCATAACGCAACATTTCTGAGTTAAACACAGAGCATAATCTCATTCATGGAGAACTGATGTAAAGTGACATCAGATAAACGCTATAAAGACATACTATAAAACATAGAATAAAGACAAACTTTTTTCTGTTGAATATCAGGCGCTGATGACTTGTAAGTCTATGAGATTTCATGCTGATTTCAGGATCTTCATACACTTTGACATCCATTTATATCAGATGTCTTTTGTTAGATCATAATCATCATAATCATGATTTGTGTGTTTCAGTGGAGTGGCGTTCGTGCTGTCCGGCACATACGCGGCTGGTATATTGTTTGGACGTGTGTTTATGAAGGACAGACAGAAGCTGGATTTGCGGACTCCACTTATGCTCTGGTCATTATCACTGGCCATATTCAGGTATGACACAAAAAACCCCCACTGTTATCACTGTAATCACTGTTAATGATATCAAACTGGAAATAAGACAGTTAACACATCAGTATGTGATATTACAGCATCAGTTTCAGTCAATTAATGACATCATATGAAGCCTTTGTTTCAGTAATTTGCTTCTGTTTTCTTGTCTGTCAGTATATTCGGTGCCATGCGGACAGGCTGCTACGTCATTAACGTTTTGACATCAAACGGGCTCCGGCACTCTGTGTGTGACACAGCGTTTTACAGCGCCCCCATCAGCAAGTTCTGGGCATTTGCTTTTACTCTTAGCAAAGTACCTGAGCTGGGTAAGATCAGACTCCCCTCATATCATCAAGATTATTTTCTCAATACAACATTTCCTATCATTGCTACGTTACTACATTGGCATCTTTTCTATCTCTACTATTATATAAAATCATGTGAGCTATGATGAAATACAGACGGTATCATCACAGAACAAACAACAGAACACAAGTCAATATGTTAATTTGTTGAGACAAGTTTATCTGTGTTATTGTCAGATTTCCTGCAGTGTGAGTCCATAAATACAAAAGATTCAAAAGAATGGGTCAAATATGTCTTATCAGTAAACTGCATTTACATTAAAACTACTGGGTGCTATTTTGATTTGTTGAACCAGAGACAGAAAAACTCATAATGTTAAATAAAAGTCCAGACAGACCTTTAGTTAATGACTTGCTTCATAAATGATATTGTTAAATGTGCTGGGGACCGACGTGAATCACACACCTGTGATGTTTTTAAAGACAGTCTGTCTATCTCCAGGTGACACTGTGTTCATCGTTCTTCGTAAGCAGCGCTTGATCTTCCTGCACTGGTACCATCACATCACTGTGCTGCTGTACACCTGGTACTCTTACAGAGACCGTGTGGCAGGAGGCGGATGGTTCATGTCTATGAATTACACTGTACATTCCATCATGTACAGTTATTACGCAGCTAAAGCAGCCGGGCTGCGTGTGCCACGCCCAATTGCCCTTCTGGTCACCATGATGCAGATTGTGCAGATGGCCGTGGGTTTGAGCGTGATGGGGCTCGTCTACAGCTGGAGAGATGACGTTCACTGCTTGTCTAACACAGACAACATCGTATGGGGATCCCTGATGTATCTGAGCTACCTGCTGCTCTTCTGTTCTTTCTTCTATCAGTCCTACATCAAAGGCCCTGCTGGGCACGAGCGGAAGGGTCTGAAACAAGAGTAAGAAGCACCTGAAGGAACCTCAGTCATCATTCACTCTCCCTCATGTCACTCTGACCGTGTGTGCTGTTAGTTTTCCTGTGAACTGAGGATCTTCTCATCCACTGGAGGAGAAACACAGAAGACCAACAGCACACAGGTTCAGAAGGACATGATGGTAAATCTGGGGAACGGATTCACTGAAAGTGCTTATCACATGAAAGACATCTCTGATCTGAGAAAACATTTATTGTCAGAGCATACTACTACATTTACTACATGAATAAAATCTTAATAGAAACAGGATTGTTTGAATGTGTTTTCAGATGATGTCATACATCACGATGTCTTTGAATTGTAAATGAAATACTCAGGGTTTTAAGGATTAAAAGTCACAAAAAATAAAACCTGTTGCTTTGTTGTCTGAAGAGTAGATTCATGAGTTTGCACTAACATGTAATTGCAACATATCATAAATGCATATTTGGCCTACTGTATGGGGGAAGGTCTCTGAGCTTGGAATTTGGCCCGAACCTAAAGTACTCCCCATCCTTGACTGAGGTAGATACCAGCCAGCACTGAGGCGATGGATCCTGCTGCAAAAACTGTCACGGGTCAGAGATGAGGGATGGCTAAATATACACACCCCTGCATGATGATTGGTTGGATTACATGACTGTGCTCCTTTCCGAACTTTGTTAAATATAAACATAAAAACATCCTGCATTATAGTTTATACTGTAAAACTGATTTTTTTATGTGTGATTTTCTTTGATTTATTATGTATGAGTCGTACAGTAAATGTTTACAGTCCAAAAGCATCTGAAACAAGTATTTTAGTAAGTAGGTTAAGTAGTTTATAAGTCCAGTCAGCAGCACTGAGACCAGTCCGATTATCAGAACGTGTGAAGATCAGTTTCAATGATACAGCTTGTTTCTATTGAGGCCTGTCAGACTCTGAACTTGTCATTCTGGTTAGACACCTACACTAACCAGAGTTCATCTGGTTGGCTGCCAGGGCTTGTAGCTGATACAGTGATTAAGAGGAATGATCTCTGCTTTCTGGTGGCAGAAATGTGGAAACATCTGTTTAGATGAGATAAACGTCATCACAGGAACATAAACATCACCTTGTGTGATAATCTGCAGGGATTTTATCATCTGGATCTTTAAGAACGAGTTTTCACAAAAACAGTTCGGCAGCACAAATTGATTAGTCTAATATTAAACATTCTTAATATTAAAACATTACTAATATTAAAAAACATGTTTAGATTTCTTGTTTTCAGCGTGATCATTTTTATGTAGTTCTGTTGGTTTGTTTCATCACAAATTTGTTGTCATAAACACTGTCAGCGAGATAGAGAGAGTGTGTGTGTGTGTGTGTGTGTGTGTGTGAGAGAGATATCTTTACCGCCACCTGCTGTTGAATGAAACACCTGCACGAGCACACAAAACATCTTTTGCCCTTGTGTAAACTTTCATTTCCAGCAGATGTCGCGGTCTCAGTCTCTGATGTTCTGGGCTGCGTTTCACAAAAGCATCGTGAGCCTCAGCAGATAGATAGAGACCACAGTAAACAGACAGATCTTAGATCAGTGTTCTCAATGTCTGCAGTCATCACACTTACAGACAAGGTAGGCGATTTGTTTCACATTTATTATGCTGGTTGAAAGTCTCTTCACATCCTGATAACAATCACTGAGTAAAGTGTCTAAATATATTTATATAAATATATATATATTTGTATATATATTTACTACTTGCCTGTCAAACAATGTATGCGTTCATGTGTTTTGGAGGGGGTGTGGCTTTGGAGAGGGTGGGATCTTATGCTTTCAAAGCTAACTTCATATTGCTTGCCCACCCTACCTTTAAACTATAAAGACTAGATGTTCTCATAATCGTTCTCTGAATTTGTCCAGAGTTTAATTCAGAGAAACAGTGAAAATGTCTCTGTGTTTTCTGATTCCCATCAGTCTGCCTGCGTTCACATTACCTGCCATCTGGATTATGTGAGTATTTCTATTTTCATTTATTTAATGAGGTTATCATCAAATAACAGACACTAACAGCAAGACATGATATATATCGTTTTGTTACAGAAACAGGAGGAGAAATAATTTGGTGGTTAGTTGTGGTTGTTTTTTAAAACTTATGATGTGTATTTTTAAAGTGTTTACCACACATTGTGTTTATTTATTTATTTGGCAGACAGTGAATTCAAGGCATACATATTTATCAGTACTTGTATTCCCTGGAATCAAACCCACAACCTTTGCGCTGCTAACGCAGTGCTCTACCAGTTGAGCTACAGGAAAATACGTGTTTAACATGAAGCTTTTTATGTGTTTCAGCAACAAGGAAATATAATGTTAAAGTCCAAAAGTGATAATTACATTTAATTATTTGAAGTTAAAATTAAAATTTATGATCAGTTTGTGTGCAAATCATAAACTCATAAACTAAAGGAAACTGATTTGTATGTTGCATTTCTGAGATTTATGGTGTGTAGAGATCCTGAGTGTTTTACTATGGTAACAGTTCTCTGTCATGTTCACAGATATGCAATGGCCCTGAACAACCAGCATGTGTGTTCCATCAGTACCTGGTGAATATTGGGTTTGCACTCTGAGTCACAGAACAGGACTTCAGATCTCAACAGTCACCTGATCAATAGAACTAATGAGATCAAATCTGTTCTGTAACATTTGATTACATCATATTGATTCAAAGATTGAAGAGGGTTGATGAATCAGTGTTTAACAGTCTCACCTGATATCTGTATTCACTAGCCTGGTTGATCAGTGTGGAGTGTTAAAAGTCTGTTTAGATTCATTATGGTTATCTCTCGTTTATAGGGTGTATAACTCCTCCTGTGAGAAGTCTTTGGTTTTTCAGGGCAGCTCTGATCTTTGCTGCACACTGGAGAGTGTCCCACTCATTAGGTACCACAACACACAGAACACAAGAATCTATATTCTGTCCAACTGTAAACCAACCGTCATCCAAATAATGTGTGTGTGTGTGTCACGTGTGTGCGTGCGTGCGTGTGCATATATGTGAAGTAAATGTGGTCGTGTTCCTCCAGAAAGCTGCTGGTTCAGTCTGCTGTGTACTGCTGCATCCTTCATGGGTGAGTGAATCTGTCTGATTCCGTCTCTGATTTAGTTTTGCATCACTATAACGTGAGGAGAAACCAGAGATGAACTGCTGATTGGTCTGTTCTTTTGTGTTTCAATGATTCTGATTTGTCTGTTTTCTGTGTTCCAGTGCTTCTGGTTGGTCTGTTGTTTGTGTTTCAGTGATTTTGATTGGTCTGTTGTCTGTGTTCCAGTGATTCTGATTGGTCTGCTGCGGTATGCTCAGGTGATTTATAAGCAGAACAACAGTATGTTGAACATTGAGGGGCTTTCTGCTGGATTACTCTGTGCTGCTGGACTTTTGATTGTGGGAAACTTCCAAGTAGGACAACAGAGACACAATGACTTTTTCTTTCATTTGGAGCAGATTTGAGACTGAGGCTGACATGTATTCTTCTGTAAATCAAATATGCGTTTGTTTTCCACAGGTGGATCATGCAAAACTTCTCCATTATGTTGGAGCAGGTCTGTCCTTCCCCGCTAGTCTGCTGTTTGTGTGTGTGCAGACGCTACTGTCATACCGCACAGCCGAGACACGCAGAGACCTCCAGACTGCACATATGAGGCTTCTGTTGACCACTCTTGCCTTCATCACCCTCGTGCTCAGTATCCTTCACTGCATCTGTGTGTGTGTGTTTGTTTATCTAATGTCCCCACAAGGATGGTAAAAGTCACAATTGCCTAATTAAAGTATAAAAGTCATTGTGAAGGGAAAATCACAAAGCAAAAAAACCTAATGTGTATTTGTTATTGTTTTTCAAATGATGTGACATGATGAGTGAATTATTATTTCCTTTGTATTTCTCTTTACGTTCCTTAAGGTTTGTCCTGTAGGTGGCGTGTTTTTCGTTCAGGAAAGTTTTGTTCTCCAGCATGGAGCTGCAATATTGGAGTGGCTGTTTGCGATCATTGTGCTGCTGTTTTATGGCTCATTCTGTCATGAGTTCAGCTGCATATCTGCAGAAACTCTCGTTGCTCTGATGAGACACAGTTCCTCTGAGGACAGACAGAGACCAGAGAAAACACAGCCAAAGGTCTGATGTGTTATACAGGTTTACAGAAATATCTTTATTAAGAACTCTGAAATCATTAAGATAGAAGCAAACACCCAAAACCTTGTGACATGTTTACAACCAGGAATAGATAAAAATGTAAGTGCAAGTTTTTTTCTAAACTTTCAGTTTTTTATCATTTGTATCAAGTGCCTAATGAGTCATTGTGAACAATTCAGTGGCTGATTGCTTCAGTGTGTTAGTTTTGATTCCTTTCACTGTTCAAATATTTGTGTGCATTGTGTTCTTAATATAGTTTTTCACTTTTCTCATGTGAGAACATAATGAAATGTTTTACCGATGTTTAATGCTTATGTTGTTACGGGAAAATTTTACCTTTTTTTTTTTACGAATCTTTCCATTCCCATTTATTTGTTATTAGCATAACAATTTTATAAATCTTGTGCAGACAATAAATGTAAGATATTACTCAGGCAGGAGATTGTGTCGAGTTTTATATAATTTAAAACACCAACAACTGCTAAATTTAGCACATAAAATCTATGCATTCGCCCAATGTCCTTTCCATATTTCATACACTGATCCACGTTACATTACAATTTATCAGCACTATTACAAGTATAGAGTGTAGTCATGCGTATTTAAAACCGGAACTAATGACCACGTTTGAATGAAACGCCGGAAGCGCGTCAGTGCTGCGCCGTTACCATGGAAACAAGACAGCCCCCTGTAAACACGTCTATATCTGCGGGTTAGGGGAGTTGATGTAATATTTGACTGAGTGTGTATTTTGAGAGTCATATAAGATGGATTCAGAGTATGTGAAGCGCACTTTGGGTCGCTGTCTGGCGGAGGGTTTGGCTGAAGTGACCGAACATAGACCGCTGGACCCCATTGAGTTCCTTGCGCACTGGATTCATCAATACAAACTCAACGAGGAGCTGAAGCAGGAGGTTAAACACCACACACACACACACAGAGGGGAATATAAGCTTCACGGGTTTCTGGTTGTGTCAAAAGTGATGAAGGTTAAATATCACCATCAACACAATCATCAACAGCCCATAATTCCATGACATTTTCTAGAAATTCGCCTGCCAGAGACAGTTAGAAGAGCAGAAGCGCCGCGCCAGAGAAGAATTAGAACATCAGAAACTCCTTCAGCAGGAGGAGCAGAAGATCAGAGCTGCACAGGATCATCTGAAGGTGCCTCACAGAACCAGACAGACGCACTCCATACACTGCTTATCTGTACAGAACACAATAAGAACAAAGTTTGTTTCCTTGATTCTATATAGACACAATAGACAGTTTGTGCCCTTTAAAGAAAACAAGATACAGAAAGAAATAAGGAGGGAGAGTTTTATCTTCATTCTTTAGTTCTAATCTTTAGTTCTAAAGTTCACAGAAGAATCGGAGTCAGATGGAGCACGTGAGAGATCCAGCAAACTCAGTTCACCAGAACCCCTGCAAATTTGTGAGAGTGATGACCAGGTTTGTGTCACTTTCACTTCATCATTATATTTTTAACATTTTTCTGTGCAACTTTCACACACACTTTATTATTTCGATCAGGCCGTTACACATACATGCACACACACACACATACAGTGTGTGTGTGAGTGTGTGTGTGTTTTATTTACTTCTCTGGAGGTCACTGAATTTCTGTTCTGTAGATGTTTTTGCTCCACTGCAGTACTTCATTTAACAGTATCAGGCAGTTCATATGTTCTTAATGGCCACTGAGTCATGTGACCTTCACTGTCTGCTCTCCATGTGAGTCAGAAGTCTATCAGTATCAATCATCTGACCTCTGATCACCAATATTAACCACATGCATGAAAATCAGGTGACGTCTCAGTGTGAGTGTGAGTAAAAGCTGTGAGCAGATTACTCTGATCTTCAGAGGCTGTAACTGTACTCTTCACACACACTGTGGCTCATCAAGGAACCTGCACCTGGAGATCTGATGTCCACAGGTTCAGTGATGGAGGAACTGACAGAGCAATCAGAACCACCACAGATGAGTGACAGCAGTCCAGAGGATCAGGTGATCAGACCTTATCAAAAAAAGATTTTCTGTAAAGGTGCTGTCAAGCAATGAGTGAAAGAAGTTCTGTGTTGTTATGGGATACAAGACACACAGAGTCTTTTAGTTATCATCCGTTAAAATGAAAACAGCTGATGGCTGTCATGAAAACATTTGTTCACATTCTGTAAGGAGGGTAATATGGATGAAACAGATGGAACTGCCAGTCAGAGTGCAGACATGGAGCAGACCTCTAAGATCCTTGATCCAGAGCAGCACAGCAGTCCTGAGGTATGTGTTCCCACCTGTCAGTTTTACTGACACTCAGTTCAGTTCATACTGGGTCCATTTCAAAACAAATTGCATCTTAAACATGTCAAACAGCATGAAACTGGAGAATTAAGTAATGAATGACAGTAAACATCAATTTAATCAGACCAGCCCAGCTACTGCATGCATGTTCTGGAGTGTTCTTTATACTGAGTCTGTCTGTGTCCAGGGCAAAAGTGAAGCGCACTCATCTGAAGTGAATCCAGTTCAAGAGATCGAAGGTCAACCACAGAAAACAGATGAAGATTCTGATGAGAGACAGACAGAAACTGAGGTTTACTTTCAGAATAAGGTGATAAACCTGCTTTACTCTCTTTAATTAAACATTTAGAAAGATCAGACTTTTCCTGCCTGTGAGATTCATCCTAGAACAGATTTACAGCACACCTCATAGATGTTCTGTATGCACAGAATACTAAATGTACTAAATCTCGTAAAGTTCTTATCAGCGTGAGCAGGATGTTGAATTTCTGCAGGGCAGTACCCCATTTACAGAGTACAAGAGTGAATGCTCCGAAAGGAAATACAGAGTAATGAGTGTGCTGAACTGAAGGATGACATCTCTTCCTGCCTCTCCTTCCAGGAAACAGACAAACGAGAGGCTGAAGGTTCTTCAGATGCATTGGGACTAAAGGAGTCTGACAAGCATGCTGAACTGCTGTCTGAAGGAGAGGTGACGGTTCATATTGCTGTCAGAACAACACCAATTAAACAAAACCCTTATTAGCTGAGCGCTAGTTCCTGTTCATTATTATAACAAGAGGAGGAACAATACAGTAATCAGAAATATAAAGTTAGATCAGTAAAATATGAGAGTGATGTCACATGCTGTTTGCGTTTGTGTATAGGAGGAAGAGGAGAGAGTCTGAAGATAACCTCCAACCAAAATCACGTGCTGGGATCATTTCAGTGTGTTTTAATGCTATCTTAATATTAAATAATATTTATTTGAAATTTTTCTGTTGTTGTGTTTTACCCGTTAGTCAAAGTTTCAGTTTTTGTAGTTTTGTATTTTAGAGACACACACACACACACACACACACACACACTGTTGGGAAACAGTGAATGTTTGTCTGTGAGCAGAGGTCAAACTAACACTACACCCATCTTGTGTAACAGCAGCTGTGTGCTGAAACCAGATCATTAATCTGCAAATAAACTCTTGAGCAGCCAGACACACTAAAGCTAACAAACTGATCCCCCCCCCCAACAAGCTTGTGTAAGACGTCAGCCACTGTATTTAAGTGCAGGAAACAGTGGGCAGCTCTTGTGCTGTGAAGATGGTGGGGTCTGTACAGCTGTAGGTTGTGTATTGTGTATTGGGGGGTGAGTGATGGAGCTGCTGACCCGAACTGCAAGCTCTTTGAGTTTGACGCTTAGCGAGGCGTTACGATCTTTCACAGAGTTGTTTCTCACACAACCTGTGTGTGCAACACTTTCTCAACTGGGTGAAACTGACCTGAAGACGCTGGATGGAGGTGAGTGTCCATGAAAAGAAATTCAGATACTTATATTCAGATACTACAGAAGTGTCAGAATGTAACTGAATTAGACTGTCATGTGCCAACAGAAACTGCTGGAGCTTTTCTCAGTCTTCAGACTGCGGTGGCCGGTGTTCTAGCAGATCAATAATATAGTTCATTAAATTAACAATAAACATGTTTCACTGATGTCTGTCACAATACTTCATTTTCAACATTACTGCCTCACTTTCAAATCTCAAACATTTACTGCTGCTGTTGTAACTCATGTTTCAGGTTTCCCTGCTGAAACACATTCCTGAAATATGATTCAAAACTCTTTGGCTAAAATCCTGTATGTCAGTTCAAATGTGACTTTCTGTGCAGATGATGGTGTGTTTAAAGCCAGAGAACTGTGGGAAAGTTCAGGAGCTGTTATCATGGCTGTGAGAAGACCAGGATGATTTCTCTGCAGAGAGGTACAGGCACTGAATCACTAACACACACACAGTCTCACAGAAAAAAGCTCACTGACAAACAGACTCACAGACCAACCCACAGACAGGCTAACAGACTCAATGACAGATAGAAAGACAGACAATAGGTGTTTCTTCTGACCGTCAGTGACTCACCAGGTGCAGATGCTCAAATTTGACAATCATTGTATGTAAACTTGCAAAATATAAAATAACAAAAAGGTTTGTGTGATGGTTAGGTTAAGGGGTAGGGTTATTGCAGGGGCATAGAATATACAGTTTGTTCAGTATAAAACCATTATGTCTATGGATTGTGCCCATAAAAACATGAAAACCCAACATGAGTGTGTGTGTGTCAGGAGGCGTCTGAGCTCTCCTCTCTGAAGCCTCAGTTAGATGACAGTGGAGTTCCTCTCTATGCTGTGGTCAAGGAGAACATTGGATCAGAGATTCAGGACTTCAGACCTTACTTTAATGGAGAAATATTCCTGGATGAGAAGGTGGTTAAATCTTTCATAGCTCATATTTCACATATTTCACAACTCATAAACTAACCAGGAAGTGCCTGTACATAGAGAATAGCTGTTTTCGAAAGGTTAACATGAGTTCAGACAGCATTCTGTCAAAACAATCCCATTAAATCTGCTGTGTGTGTGTGTGTGTGATCAGAGAGGTTTTTATGGCCCTCGAGAACGTAGGATGGGTTTAACTGGGTTTCTGAGTGCTGGCGTCTGGAGGAACAGCTGGAGGGCGTATCAGGGTGGTTTCTGGGGTAATGTGTGGGGTGAAGGGTTCGTCTTGGGTGCTGTTTATGTCATCGGACCACATCAACAGGTAAGTGAACACAGGTAAACTCACACTTACTAGTCATTATTCTATAAAATATCCCTTAAAAATCAAACCCTCCATAATAAAAATACAACTAAGGACCACTCAGCATGTAAGTGTTTGTGTATCTCATCTGGTAGATTCCACTGCAATTCGCCTTTATCACACTGTACACCTTTATCACACTGTATGTTACTCCGCTAGCTTTTGTCACATACATTAAAACTAATTTACATTTTGTATTTTTTTCCCCCTCAGGGAATCCTGCTGGAACACAGAGAAATGGAGTTTGGGGATAAAATAAACAAATCTGATGTTACTGAAGCTGTTAAACAATTAAAAACTGAATCTGTGTTACAGTAAATATGATGAGACTCTGTATCTCTGTATCTGAATCTCAATGGAGACGTTTTTGCAACCTGAATATAAATGTAATGGTGGGATGTGTGTGTGTGTGTGTGTGCGTGGTTAATGACAGACTGACTCTAAACTCAGACGAGAGAGCAGTCTTGATGTTTCACACACACCCTATCAATCCTGCTTCAACAACAATACAGGCAATTAAAACATTTAGCTTATGTGTCATTACTAATGTTTTTGAATGCATTACTGTATGTCCTTCATATTTTTGCAATGCATATATTATGAGATTTCTCAGTTTGTTTATTCATTTACATGTTTTACACATGCTAATGTATTTCTGTGGTGATTAGACTGTGGGAATCTGTCAGCTTCTGTTTTATTTGCTTTACTTACTGACAACATTATCAACATTATATCAGCCAATAATGTAATTAATTTCACTGGGATCTCAGCCAACCAGAGGTCAGCGTGTCTGTGTTTCTGCACTCTTCTCTCTTCTAATTGGTTAATACTATTTTTGTGTGTGTTATTCTGATTGGTTAATGCTATTTTTGCACAAATGATTCTCTTCAAATGCCTTTGCAAGTGTAGCGAGAGGTTCAGTGTGAGATGAACAAGCACTAAAGCTACAGGAGATTCACACCAAATCATCTACACAGTAAGTTAATATGTGTGTGTGTGTGTGTGTGTGTGAATATATATATATATATATGTGAATATATTGGCTTTGAATTGTTTGTTAAACTGATGATCTGCACATTGTCATAATATCACAGTGTTGATCATCTATGTGTCTCTGTACAATAGGCCCTTCATAATGTTTTGTCACATTGGAAACTTTGTTTATTATTATTATTATTAATAATTTATATTAAAATCCCCCTCTTTATCTCTGTCTCTCCGTCACTCTCTTTCTCTCTCCAGTGTTCATTCAGGATATGGAGTGTTTATATGTGGTGGTTTTGTGGTCTGTGGGATTGTGTATTTTTGCTGCTTATGTTGTGTTGGCCAACTCAGATCTCATCCTGACCAAACCAGCTCGGATGTCTTTAGACACTTTGGCCAATGCAGAGCTCAGATCTACCGCTGGAAGTGAGACTTCACTATGCTATGTTATATGAAACACTATACTATGTTAAAAGTTCAACATAACCTGTCAGGTTAACTATTTAACATAGCATTTAAACAACTATTAGGTCAGTCTCACAAAAATCTGTCAAAAACATCAGTGTTATATTTTGCCACCAAAGAAGAGAATTGATGTTTTACATAAAAATAATGAATAATATTTTAGGAGCATTATTACAAATGATATAGACTCTTTGTGAGGTTTTTTTTTACCTTTACTGAAATGTTGATGACATGTTTTTACTTGCTGATGTTCGAAAATCTTCACTCATTAACAGTCTTGCACAGCTAAATGTTCAGTAGATATAAAACTGGATGTAAATCTCTGAATCTAACAGGTAATGATTCAGTAAAGTATAGCATATATAGTGTTGTTTGTGTTGTTTCTCTGAGCAGAGGAGGTGATGTGTAAAGCTGTGTGTTTGTGGGAGAAGACTGGAGCAGTTGTCATGGCTGTTCGAAGACCAGGATGATCTTTGTGCAGAGAGGTTGTGTTTCTCTAATTTTGGTCACATTCTCATGTTAATTTGTTGACAGTTTCTTTTGGAAACCCTCCTTCCAAACGAATACTAAGTGTGTGTGTGTCAGGAGGCGTCTGAGCTCTCCTCTCTGAAGCCTCAGTTAGATGACAGTGGAGTTCCTCTCTATGCTGTGGTCAAGGAGAACATTGGAACAGAGATTCAGGACTTCAGACCTTACTTTAATGGAGAAATATTCCTGGATGAGAAGGTGGTTATGGGTTATTTATATTCACTAACATATTCTCTGTCAGATGACAGAAACAGATTATGAAATGAAATAGACACACTCCAGATTTCTGTAATGTTTCAGAGATGTTTCTATGGCCCTAAGAAGAGGAGGATGAGGGGTTTGCAGGGAATCTTTCGCCTTGGGGTGTGGAGGAACCTCCTCAAGGTGTGGAGAAAAGGTTACCATGGCAACAGGAATGGAGAGGGTTTTGTTTTAGGAGGCCTATATGTGATTGGACCAGAGAAACAGGTAATGCACTCCAAACATTTGTATAATACATGGTGCATACTTAATTCAAATACAAGTGATGTCTCCACTATGTTTGTAGGGAATTCTGTTGGAGCACCAAGAAAAGCAGTTTGGAGATAAAGTCGATCTCTCAGAACTCCTGAAGGCTGTCAACAGAATTCAGGCAAAAGACAATTAGATCAAACAAATCCAAACAAAAACCCCATCTGTGCACTCTCAACAATAACTTTTAGAAATTAACTTCTGTCTGCTCACCTATAATGGCATTTCTTGTGTGTGAGTGAGTGTGTGATGCGTATGTGTGTGGGAGATCTGACAGTGTTTAAATGACAGACTGACCTGAAATTCTAATGACGGGTCAGCTTTGATGATTGACACTTTTAGACTGCTGACACAGTGACATACAACAGCTCCACAGAAACACACGCACACACTGAACTGTAGCTGTTATTGTGACAACAACATTCCTTTTTGTTTCAACTTTCTTTACTTGATTCATTATTAACCATTACTTGACCCTATGTGAGGGTTTAAATACAGAACAATATGACTTATCTTTTGTATTTTTGGTATTTACTTTCTGTTTTGTGCATTTTTTACATTTTGTTATATTTACACACCAGTCTTTTGTAAAAGTGGTTATTATGTGTGTTTATAATAAATTTGTTTAAAATAAATTTAAATATAGTAAAATATAAAAAGTATGCAGTCAGTTTGTTTTAATAGTCCTGCGGTGTGACAAATGGGTATTTTAGAGATTATAAAATTTCTTGACTCATATTAAACTATCAACGCTGCAAATAAATACAAGAATCTTACACTTTAATATAATGTTTCACATTTTTAATTTCACTTTAAAATACACGTCATAGCTCACGTTAAATGGGTGAAGGCGCCGCCTTAGGGTGAGATTGACAGCTATATAAACCAATGGTAATCTTCCAAGCCTCTAAAGACGGCCAATCACAGACATCACAGGCATCAGAAATGACATTACTCGTCTCGGGATGACAACAGGTAAAAGTTAAACAGGTGTAGTCCGCATCTATCGCTTTAAGAACTGATCAGAGGTTAGTGAACGACCATTTAGTGTGTTTATTTGAGTTTAGTTTCCTCGTGCGTCACGCACAGACGCGCATTGAGTCGACCTGACACAAACTAACGGGCGGCTGCTGAGAGCTTTACTAAACTGATCTTAGCTGCTTATCAATGTTTGAACATATTGAAAGTTACATTTCGACAACTATCAAAATATTCGTTCATGTTAATGAGTGTTAATTGTGTGTTATTCTGTGTGAGGTCACCCGTCACGCGAGCAGCGTCAGTATCACATTAATTAATACACAAACGGATCAATTAAACATTACTGACGTTTACATCGTGTTAAAGCTGCAATCCGTAACTTTTTAGTGAAAAATGAACAAAATCAGTTATTGAGCAAGTACATGACCGATCAGGGTTCAACATTTATTCATTACATTTACATGTATTCGTTTAGCAAACGCTTTTATCTAAAGCGACTTACAAAAAGAGAGGATAAACATATACACTTTGCCCAATGAGATCTTTTGCCTAAGAGATTGTGGTTTAACTCCTGATTCAAGTCTATAATAAAGATTTATAATTTGAGCTGTTTCCCGTAAACGTTTGTCTTCATTTGACTTAAAGATAAAGTATGTAAAGTAACATGAAGTCTTACGGTTCAAACAGAGATGGTGGCAGAAATGCAAAAGTCACGGATTGCATTAATGTTTAGGTTAAAATATACAAGGTTTAGTAAAAATTACCATCTTTAAAATATAT
Organism: Ambastaia sidthimunki; assembly: GCA_036877625.1. NCBI lineage: Eukaryota > Metazoa > Chordata > Actinopteri > Cypriniformes > Botiidae > Ambastaia > Ambastaia sidthimunki. The sequence goes on from JAZGTK010005677.1 coordinate 19,802, forward strand.
AAGTGATTTAAGGTTAAACGTGTCCTTGGCAAATTGTCTCCCCTATAAAGGGTCCCTGACCCCGAAAAGTTTGAGAACCTCTGCACAAAACCAGGGAAAAAAACTATACGGCCGAAACTGTCTCAGATATACTCGATATACTCAAATATATGTGATGAAGGCAGAGAGTCGTGTGTGTGCAGGTGGGATTGTGAGATTGACGGTGGTCAGGGGTGATGACGGTCAGCTCGGCTTCAGTTTGCGAGGAGGATCAGAGCATGGACTCGGTGTTTTCATCAGCAGAGTTCAGAGGAACAGTGCTGCAGGTCAGAAAGTGTGCGTGAGATCTTGCTATATTTGTGTAAAAAATGCCCCCACAAGTACAGGAACCTGATTTCACCTTTATTAAAGGACCCTCAAGAATCCCCCATGAAATAAAAACAGCACAATAAAAGGACTTAACAATATTTTCATGAAAATTTGTTTTTGTAGTGTACAAGGTTTAGAGGTATACAACTCATTTGCCCAGCACTGTAAAGTCTTGTCTACACTGCAGCTTATTCTCACCAAGAGAAACACACTTAGACCTGAAGAGACAAATAAATATGTGCGCAAATGTTTGTGTGTGTAGAGCTGGCAGGGTTGTGTGTTGGTGATAAACTAATCGAGGCAAACGGTGTGAGTCTGAAAAACATCAGCATGAGCAGCGCAGTGAAGGTGTTGGCAGGTCACACTTGCCTTCGATTGGTCGCTCAGCGGCTGGGGCGTGTACCTGGAGTCCGATGCACTAATGAGAAAACCACATGGTGAGTGTCACTAATTCAAATAATTCAGCTCCAGCACTGAGAGCTTTGATACCTGTGTGTGAATGTGTGTGTGTTTAGGGTGGATCTGATTCATCGTCGGATGGTGGTGGAGGAGTCAGATCCTGCCGTCTCTGTGTACAGTTCAGACGGAGCCCTGTGTCGAACCATTCACCTCCATCTCTGTCACAGCCAGCCCTGTCTGGGGCTCAACATTCGTGGGGGACGAGAGTACAACCTGGGCATCTACATATCAAAGTCAGTACAGCATGAAAACTGCTAACCAGTCATTCAGCATTCTCTGGTACAGTTCTCTGGCAAACTGTGGAACACAATGTCCACCTTCAGTCAACTTCAGATTATTATTATTATTGGATTATTATTATGTTTTATTTTGCATTATAAAAATATTACACCGATGTCTACGGGTCTTCTGTTATGTGATCTGATTGGCAGGCTGGATCCTGGCGGTCTGGCAGAACAGGGTGGGGTTAAGATGGGGGATCAGATCCTGTCAGCCAATGGTGTGAGCTTTGAGAACATCAGTCATTACAGAGCAGTGGAGGTGTTGAAGAGTCAGACTCATGTTATTCTCACCATTAAAGTAAGTGACTTACACAGCAGTGGTTCTGGATGTGACAGATGGCTGATATGGATCTCTGGTTTCTGTGTGTGTGTATGTCAGGCTGTGAATTACTTACTGTTCTTGGATCAGATATCTACGCAAACTCATGGACTCTGTCAGTCATGTCATAGCAGATGCTTTAATCCAAAGTTTTCATAGGCAGACAAACTTCAAAAGCAGTTCTGCTTTCATTGTGATGGTGAATGTTGCTTTGTGTTCTGTCCATAGGAAGCAGGGAGATATCCAGCATATAAAGAAATGGTGACAGAACTCAGCTGGATAAATAAATGTAAGATTCTTTCAGCTTTTATACAGCCATATAAATGTGTTAGTTTAACCTTTGACCTCTTTCAGCAGGTAGTGAAATTGCCCATTCATTCCTACAAGGATCAGATTCTCAGTCTTCTGTGTCTTCGCTGTCATCTGGCACCCCCCTGGGCTCTATGAGTGGTCTCTCCCAAGCTACTCTACCTGTTAGTTTACCTTTAGGAACTAGAATGTTCCCAGAGGCCCAGTTTCATTCAGAGCAACTCTGGACAGTGAGTCGAGGATCCATGGAGCTGCTGCAGGACTCTGTGATCCGGGAGGGCAGGAAAATATCTCTGTTGTCGGCTCTGAGTCGACCTTGTCCGCCCATACGCCGAACACAGAGTCATGTGACTGTGTCAGGTAGGACTGGGCAACATGCACAGTGTGATAGGAGGAGTGTGCCAAAGATTATATTGTGCTGCTCTGCTTCACATGATTGAAACATTAAAGTGATGAAGAAACAT